>JBBPBX010020319.1:0-10186 GCA_038048925.1 Garcialebias charrua | reverse complement strand
TATATATATGTATATACACACATATATATATATATATATATACATACATATACACATACATACATTCATATTCAGTCATATACCCATCTACATATCTACATACGATACCTGCGTGTGTATCCTTGCATCTATAAGTGTGTGGTTCTAAGCATGCATAAATGAATAAGGCTTCTCTAATAGAACATTCAATAGTGACCATGAAGCATCAGAGATCTGCCCCCCAAGACCCGAGGCAGACAAATAGGGGTACTAGAGCCCAAGACCCCAAGAAGGACCCCGAGCTCAGAGCCCCCAGGGCCACCCGAACAGGACGAACCACTCACCCACCCCCCAAATCCGACCATAGGGGAGAACCGGGAAAGCCCTACCAGCGACCACACACAATGACCCCCAGGGGCCAACAGCGACAAACTCAAAGGACCCCACCGGAGCCCGCTGCACCGACGTAGCCCCAGGCCCAGGTGCCAAGGCCCGGGCACCAGGGATGCCCACCCCTCAGGCCCAGACCCAATAGGACCAGAGGACCCCAGCCCCAGGCAGCCACCAGGCCGAGCTGACATACGCCCAAGTGCCCAACCCCCGATGCCGAGGGCCCCAAGCGTGCCGGTAGGAAAGGGCATACCCCGCCAGGGGGCCACGTGGCAGGAGCACGACACCAAGTAGCCTCAGATGTATCAAAGAGGGGGCACCCTAAGTCCCGGCCTGACAAATAGACATTCATACACAGATACAATCACACAAGCCCACCCTCATCCTCACCCTCACTCTCTCAAAGACATATAATAATGACACATTCCATTCATAATCCCGATACGCACTCTATACCCCCCAGGTCCAAGACATGTACCTGCCCCCTACATGGGGCAGTCCACACCCAAACCCAGGAGATAGGCCCATTCATTCTGGGGTGGAGAGGAGCCGACATCCAAGATCCGGCCCAACCCGCGCTCAGCCGTCAGGACAGGACACCCCAGGCCAAGCAGCCCCAGGGAGAGCGCCGCGCCAGCCCCGCCCACGGCAAACCCCCAGGCCCCGAACCCCCCCATAGCCCAGGTCAACACCCGACGGTCTGCCACTTTTCCAGACCCCACCCCCAGAATGGCCGTCAGGGAGCAAAGGGGTTCAACAAAAAAAAACTACTAGACCCCGACACACCCACCCCCTCCCCCAGATGTGCTGTTGAAGTGTGTTGTAGTAAAGTGCAATTAAAAAGGAAAGAGAAAGAGCAAAGGTTGGCATAATGCCAGTTTCCCCTCCACCCCAACTCTAACCCAAGCCCTTACTGTCTAAATGCATCACTGTAAGTGAGCACAGGCACAGGAGGTCAGAGTAGTGTCATCCCGCCACCCATAACCATAGTGCCCACTCCAAGTTCCTATATGTGAATGTTATGAGGATGTTCATGAGTGAATGTCTAAGGTGTATAATAAAATTGAGTCCCAGGAGAAGCGATCCTAACGCCACCAAAACGGATCCTCTCAACACCTTGGTTGCGCCTAGAAATTCTGTCCATAAAAGTTATGAACAGAATCGGTGACAAAGGGCAACCTTGGCGGAGTCCAACTCTCACTGGAAACGAGCCTGACTTACTGCCGGCAATGCGGACCAAGCTCTGACACCGGTCGTACAGGGACCTAACAGCCCATATCAATGGGCCTGGTACCCCATACTCCCGGAGTACCCCCCACAGAACCCCCCGAGGGACGCGGTCGAATGCCTTTTCCAAGTCCACAAAGCACATGTAAACTGGTTGGGCAAACTCCCACGCGCCCTCCAGGACCCTGCTGAGGGTGTAGAGCTGGTCCAGTGTTCCACGACCAGCACGAAAACCACACTGCTCCTCCTGAATCCGAGGTTCGACTATCCGACGGACCCTCCTCTCCAGAACCCCTAAATAGACCTTACCAAGGAGGCTTAAGTCTTGAAATACTAATTTGTTTAAAAGTCAAAACGTCAAACTTTTAAGTTTTGCCTGCTCCACCATGAGCACAATCATTACATGCAGTACAAATGGTTTATAGCACTAATGCGTTTCTTAAACTGATACAAAAACACAAAATTAAAACATACTATAGGTATGTTTTAGCAAAATTTAACTTTTAAAAATTGCTATTTTTATTTTAAATAAAGCCTATGTTAAAATGCACCGTGAATGAATGCTTGTTGCTGGATGATTTTAGCTGGAAGCTGCTGAAGAAGCTGAAAAGGTTTCATCACTAAACTGTTCATAAAATTTGAGCTTGAACAGCTAACGTTGCGGAAAGCAAGAAAAAGGAAACGGATCGCAGAAGAACAAAGGCTGAAATTTTTTAGGAAAAAAAAACTGAACAGAGCAGAAATGAGCAGATTATGCAGAGAGAGGCTGAATAGATTGAAATAATCTGAAATCAGCAACAAAAACAATATAACATTTAAAAATAAAATAAAACGAGCAGGAAAAGTAACTGAAAAGCAGATAACAATAATAACGAAAAAGCTTAAATGATCAGATGGAGGCAGAAAGGAGCAGAGGAATAGCAGAAGGAAGCTGAAATTAGCTTAAAGAAGCTGAAAAAGCTGAACCAGAACAAACAGCTTAAAGAGTTTGAAGGATGCGAAGAGCTCCATTCATTTACTATGAGGAAAACATGGCTGACAAAGCTAAATATTGACAAAAATAAAAATTGCACTTGCAGAAAAATGTTCTGAATGAGCTGAACAATTTGATTTACCATACAATACCATACCATTTTATTTATAGAGCATTTAAAACAGCGACAAGGCCAACCAAAGTGCTGTACAAACAAACAAACAAACAACAGGCAATACATAGGCAACATACCAAATGAAGTAAAAAAACAGAATATAGACATACAATTGCCGCATGCAGATAATAAATATAATGACCAAACACAGATCATCAGGTGTTGAAAGCAACAGACTAGTAGTGAGTCTTTAAACAGGATTTAAAAACTGAGAGGGAGGGGGCCTGTCTGATGAGCAGAGGGAACTCGTTCCAAAGTCTTGGTCCTGCTACTGAGAAGGCCCTGTCACCTCTGTGTTTGAGACGAGTTTTATTTTTATTTTTTCTAATAATTTTATTTTTTCATTTTTAAAATACAATACAAAACAATCCCATGAATGATAACATACAAAATATAAAAGAAAATGAATAGCAGAAAGAAGAACAAATTCTTATTATATCTCTCTTTTTTCAAATAATTAGTTCAAACAATAATAATCTTCAGTAACAAAATAAAATGAAAAACTCTATTTTTTTTACTCTAATACAATACACATTACGCTACTTCATATATATATTTTTAACAATTCAGTTTTGATAATTTTCTTAAATGTAAACATTGACTTGGCATTTTTAACTTCATTCTCCAAATCATTCCACAATCCAATTCCCTGGATTGAGGTAGAACGTCCCTTTAAACTAGTTCTGAAATTTGATTTTACATCTCTGTCCCCTTAAGAGTACAACAACTTTGTTTTTTAACAAAATGCATTTGGATATTTAAAGGTAATGCATTATTCTGAGCCCTATACATAAATGATAAAATATTATAATCTACCAAATCATGGAACTTCAATAACTTCAGTTGATAAAATAATGTACTTGATGGATGACGGTAATGTTTTCTAGTGATAATTCTTACAGCTCTTTTCTGTAAAACAAAAATAGGCTTTGTAATTGTTTTACATGCTTTCCCCCAAACATCAATACAATAAATTAAGTGTGGAACAATGATTGTGTTATACAACAAATACAGAGCTTTATCATTCAATAGGTCTGTTACTCCTCTCGAGTTCAGTTATGGGTCAACGTCGTTCTTGGGTTTTAACAGACATTTATTGTAGACAACTTAACTTAATGCCCCATAAATGCCGTCAGAACTAAAAAGAAACACAGACCTAAATTAGTTCACGGCAAGAGATTTACAGAAATAAAAGACAAATACTGTAAAAGACACAAATAAAACAATAAATCGTACCTCATTGGCCACATTAACTCCAGAGGAATAAAGACAATTTTCTACAACTTCTTCTTACAAAAAGAAACGTAAAACACCCCTTTGTCTTCAGGGGGAACTTCTTGTAGTCTTGTCTTCTGCAGTAACGGTTCTCTAACGGTTTCCATGGCAACTGTGTCAATCAATCTTACACCAAGGGAAACAACGTGGCATGCGGAACAAAATATACGTTCCCCCATACATTTCAATGCATTTTAACACAAAAAATAAACCTTAACATAAATAGTTGTTACTTATCGATTATTAAATGTTTTATATTAAACACTAATATTTATTGCTCTCTTTAACTGAATATTGAATAATGCATAAAATGAGATCTGCCCTTGATGGCAGCTACACTCCCACCAAATCACTTGTGATTTCTATTATAACTCTATTATGAACTTGTGAGTGGGTCTATTCTGCCTCTAGCAGTGTAACTGTCTTATGAATAGGCCTGTCCAAATGTACTTGTTTAGTGAGTCTCTTTCCATGACAATCTAATGCAGAGTCACTGATCAACTGCTGCACCTTGCGAACACATCCATCTTCACTTGGATACACCGCTGTGACCTTAGCGAGTTTCCACTTGTTTCTAGGCGCTGTGTCATCTTGCGCGATCACTATGTCGTTGACTTTAGCATTTCTCCTTGTTCTTTGCCATTTAGTCTTTGCTGTAGTCTCACGTCTGAATTTCCTGCATTTCATACAGCTGTAGATAAAGGAGCCTACTGCTCGACTACATCCAACTATCCAAATGCCGTTTGCTCTTAGCTCATTTATTGTCATGCCTCGACCTTGATGTTTCACTCGTTGATGATAGTGATCAATCAGCAACCTTGTGACCTGGTTGTTCTTTGGTAAAATAGCTGGATACTTGACATGTGGATATAACGTAGCTTGCTCTGATCTACCTCCCACTCGGAGGACGCCCTTGTGGTCCAGGAAGGGATTGAGTCGATAGAGTCTGTTTGTCTTGTCTTCAGTTAACTCTTTTCGGGACTGAATTTCCTTGATTTCTTTCGAGAAGGCTGACGATTGTACCATGGTTATGATTTTAAGTTCAGCTTCTTGTCTTTCTTCAAGACTTGTGGCTTCATGGGTTTTTCTTTGCTTCTGCTTAAACTCTCTTCAAAGTCTTGCAATAGCCTTGACTAGTTTTGACCAGCTGGAGAATTTCACAAAACGTTCTGCCAGAGAATCCACCCTTGTCGACGTGTGGTGTACAACTACTTTGCGTACTTCTGGGTCCTCAGATTGAAGTTCTCCCACCTTAGCCTCTTCATTGGGAAGATCTTCTTGCCCGAGAAAACTTGTTGAAATGAAGCGTAAATCCTCTTGAGAGAGGTGAGAATCTTCCACTTTCTTTTCATTGAAATCAGCCTCAATCACTTTGATCACATCTGATGGTGTGACAACTTCTTTGACTTGGGTGCGACAAACGTAGTGCACTTCTTTGACAATACTCCTGTGACTGCATCCAATAATGTCTCCATAGTTCACACAAGGATCAACACCTCCAACTATTGTCCAGCCGAGATCTGTCTTTTGGCCAAAAGGCTCATTGTCTTTTCCTGACACAACTGCTCTAGGTACCAGTGCTTGTGAACAGTTATAACCTATCAGCAGACCAACATCGCATTCAATTAGAGGTGCTATTTCATCAGCGAGGTGCTCCAAATGTGGCCATGCTCTCGCCGTCTTGGGTGTGGGAATATGGTTTAAATTGGCAGGGATGAACTCTCTTGTGTAGGTAGTAGGAAGGGAGATTTTCTTTGATGAGTAGAAACCTCTGATTTGTAGCCCTGAGATCCTTTGACTTGGAACAACTTCCTCTTTGGATGACAATGTAGAGAGCTTTAACTTTACATCTCTCTTTTCTGTATCCAGAACGTCTGCCTTTTCTTGCAAAACAAATGTAGTGTCGCTCTGAGTGTCCAGAAGGGCGTATACTAGCATTTCTTTTTCTGGGTTGCTTTCTGTGGATAACCAAACTGGAATCACTGTAGATGTGAGATCACTCTTGTCACCTTGGATCACACGGTTTGAGATTGCCTCACTTAAAGTTTCTTTACTTTGTTCTTTGGCTTGTTTGGTTTCCATGGCTTCTTTCATCCCTTTAATTTCTCTTTGTTCTTTATCTCTGTCCTTATTTCTTTTGAATTCTTTGTCTCGTTCTTCATGTAGGCACGTTGGGTGTTTTCCCTTGCAGGTGTTACAGATATTTCTTCTTTCACATTTCTTGGACAGGTGTCCAAAGCTGAGACATCCAAAACACAGTCCTTTTAGCTTCACAAACTCCACTCTTTCAACTAGCGTCTTTTCCATAAACTTTCGACATGTGTGAATGCTGTGATTTAATTTTTCACAGAATACACATTTGTTTGTTTCTGTTTTCTCTTCTGAGCTGCTTGCAAACACCTTTGCTCCAACACTTTGAGCCTTTAAGGGTTTCAGCTTCTCTGAGTCATTTGCTTTAAGTGCATGTAGCGATGTCACTGGGTTGCACGCTATCTTGGCCTCTCTTGTGATAAAGTCAACAAAGTTGCTAAATGTTGGAAATGAACCATACTCCTCTTCAATCTGAATGACTTTTCTATTCCATCTTGCTGTAAGCCAATCAGGAAGCTTGCTGAGCATTCTCTGGTTCTCACTACAGTCATTTAGAACTTCAAGACTTGTTATCTGAGACATTGCTGCTTCACAGCTCCTGAGAAAGTCTGAGAACTCTCTTAGTTCAGTACTGTCCCTTGGTCCAATTTTCGGCCATGATGAAAGCTTATCTCTGAAGGCTTTGGCGATCATAAATGAACTTCCATATCTTTCCTCCAGAGTGTTCCAAGCTGTGTGGTATGCCAAATCTGTTTCCAGCAGGAAGTAACCTTCGATAGCCTTTCTTGCGGGACCACCAACATACTTTCGAAGGTAGTAAATCTTTTCACTTACTGGGATGTTCTTTCTTTCAATAAGCATTTGAAAAGAAATTTTCCAGTCCTTGTACTTGATAGGATCACCACTGAAAACAGCGGGTTCTGGAACTGGTAGACGGCTAAGGTTAATGGACTCTGCTAAAACCTTAGCTAGTACAGTTATTCCATCTTCTTGTGTGGCATAACTAGGTTGCTGACTTGAGGTGACTTGTGACCCAATAAATGGTTGTGCACTTGGATTGAGGTTTGAAGATGCAAGCTTTGGTTCAGGCGGGCTTATTGGATTTGATGTGATCCTTCTTGGGTTGCTCGTATCATGCAGAAGCCCTGATATTTCGTCATCTGAGTTGCATTCTTGCTCATACACTTTCAGCCGTGCTTTGGCAGCGTTCATTTGCTTTACAGTTTCTAAACGTTCAAGCTCTCTTCTCCTTTGCTCTAATGCTCTTTGAGTTTCAGCGTTCTCTGCTTCTTGTTTTGCAAGCCTTTCCTTGTTTTTTAATTCAAGCTCTTCGAGTTTCTTTCTTTCAGACTCCATTTCTTCCATTATCTTTAGAGTAGCTTCCATTGCAGCCAGTTCTGCTGCTGCTTCTTGTCTTTTGACAGACAGCTTGCTTGAGTAGCTTGAACGTGCACTTCTTGGTTGTTTAGAACTTTGGGAGGCTGTTGAGGTGAACACAGAGCCAGCTTCGCTCCATCTCACCGATCTCTTTTCTACATCGTTCTCATCTTCTTTTGGAGCCGTGCTTTCTTGGGCTTGTTTTATAAGCTTTTGGGAAACTTCATCACACGTGTCCACTCTGCGACGAGTGTCTCCATCAGGTGTTTCATAATTGCGCAGCTCTTCATAAACTTGCTTCACTTCTCCTGAAGCATGTTGGATTTGAACAATGTGAAGATGCAAATTTGTTTTAATAGGTGCATCAAGAGCTCTTTTAGCCTGTTTGGCAACAGTTTTCCATTTGTTATAGCAGAACTTGAAACGAGTTTGAAGCTTGTTTAATCTTTCTTTAGCCTTCTCACTGCTCATTGTTTACTTTGGGCCTTATTAATTTAGTTTAACGTTAGTGTCCTTTTATTAAAGTTTGTAGTTTTAACTTAGCTTAAATAATACCCTTTAATGTGTTTATAAACTTGAATAAACCCCTGTTCTTCCTTTCTTTTCAAAATTAACCTAAATGTTGTGTGAGTTTAATTTCCCTTTTAAATACCACCCTTTGAATATATTTACAAACTGAAATAATTTTCTCTTCAAAGATCAAGTTAAGTGTGGTATTATAAACCTTAAATCAGAATAAAAAATATTTCATTTGTTACAAACAGAAAATAATTTCAATGTCAAACAAAATTATACAACTTAATGCACACCTTTTCCTCTTTTGTTCACACTTAATTTGTTTGTATGAAACAAACAACTTCTTAACTTTAAACTTGTGCCCTTTACAGCAGGTTACCCTTTTAAGCACTTAACAGAGTCCCTTCAAAGTTAGCTAGGTTAATTCAACTGTTCACCATTAACTTATCTTAAAGGTGTTACTTGAGTAGATCAACCACGCTAAACTCCTGGACACTGCTGCTTCTGATTTGGGTGATGCTGCTTGCAGCACAGCACGTCTTCCTTTGATCCCAGAGAGTGACGTCACCGTTCAGCGAGGGCTCTTGTCGGCTCCAGCTGTAGCGGGGGCTTCCCTCCTCCTCTCTGCTCTTCTCTGCTCTTCTCTGCTCCTCTCTGCTCCTCTCTGCTCCTCTCTGCTCCTGGACTCCAGCACGCAGGCGTTCTCTGATTCCAGCAGCAGGTTGAGTGACGCACGTACTCAGCCGTTATTCAACCGTTGGCTTCTCAACCGTTGACTTCTCACTGTGGACGCGCAGGCTTGACTTGACTGCGACACGACCAGGCGTGAGTTCTGACTGTAGCACGGAGCGGCAGGAAAGGCTGAGTTCTGACTGTAGCACGGAGCGGCAGGAAAGGCTGAGTTCTGACTGTAGCACGGAGCGGCAGGAAAGGCTGAGTTCTGACTGTAGCACGGAGCGGCAGGAAAGGATGAGTTCTGACTGTAGCACGGAGCGGCAGGAAAGGATGAGTTCTGACTGTTACTCCTCTCGAGTTCATTCATGGATCAACGTCGTTCTTGGGTTTTAACAGACATTTATTGTAGACAACTTAACTTAATGCCCCATAAATGCCGTCAGAACTAAAAAGAAACACAGACCTAAATTAGTTCACGGCAAGAGATTTACAGAAATAAAAGACAAATACTGTAAAAGACACAAATAAAACAATAAATCGTACCTCATTGGCCACATTAACTCCAGAGGAATAAAGACAATTTTCTACAACTTCTTCTTACAAAAAGAAACGTAAAATACCCCTTTGTCTTCAGGGGGAAACTTCTTGTAGTCTTGTCTTCTGCAGTAACGGTTCTCTAACGGTTTCCATGGCAACTGTGTCAATCAATCTTACACCAAGGGAAACAACGTGGCATGCGGAACAAAATATACGTTCCCCCATACATTTCAATGCATTTTAACACAAAAAATAAACCTTAACATAAATAGTTGTTACTTATCGATTATTAAATGTTTTATATTAAACACTAATATTTATTGCTCTCTTTAACTGAATATTGAATAATGCATAAAATGAGATCTGCCCTTGATGGCAGCTACAAGGTCTCTGACTTTGTATAGTACTGCAATCGATTTAGCTATTTTTATTCTTACAGAATTTATGTGTTGTTTCCATGTCAGTTTGTCATCAATGATAACACCCAAAAACTTCACCTCACTCACTCTACAAATCTCAACACCCTCAATTTTAAATGGAACATCAACAGTTTTCTTTTATTACTGAATATCATGTAATTAGTTTTATCCAGATTTAATGATAATTTATTAAGTTTAAACCAAGTTTGTATTTTGACAAATTCTGTCTTCATCAACTCCAACATCTGTTCTATATCTTTACCCAAACAAAAAAATGTGGTATCATCTGCAAAAAGGACACATTTAAGGAGTCCTGACACATTTACTAAGTCATTCACATTTAAAATAAATAGTTTTGGTCCAAGTACAGAGCCTTGAGGAACTCCATATGTGATATTGCAGAGGTCAGAGTTTACATAATTTATTTGTACAAACTGTTTCCTATTTTTCAAATAGCTAGATACCCACTGTAGTGCTGGTCCTCTAATACCATATTTGTTCAATTTTTCAAGGAGAATAGTGTGATCAATAGTATCTAATGCTTTTTTTTAA
>JBBPBX010020318.1:26332-36730 GCA_038048925.1 Garcialebias charrua | reverse complement strand
ACAAGAACATGTCTGCATTGGTTTTTCACTTCATGCACACACATGGTGTACTATATTTTATTGCCTAACCCAATGAGAATTGATAACAGAATTGATACGGAATTGAATCGATAGATTATATCGATAAAGGAATTGGAATTGCCAAATTCTTGTCAATTCCCATCCCTATGTTGGTCCCTCAACACAACTGATAACATTTCTTCAAAAAGAAGACAGGCTGTAGGCGAGCCGATTTGCCCTGTTGGCATGCACACAGCTGGATATCTCATCGACTTGGAAGAATTGATGACGTGTCTATCTCTGCTGTCATCTGTGGATCTTAAGGACGCATACTTAATTGGATTTATGATAACTGGTTCCTGCTTTTTGGATTTGGCTGGTTCCTGGTCTATCAACACACAAGGAAGACGTCGGCAGCAAATCTGGACCTGGTCAGGCTGCTTGCCTTACATGATGGCTTGGTTCATGTCTCGAGAAACCAGACTTTTGACTGAATGGATTACATCTTGGGGATTTTCTGAGGCACGTTCCATTTGTTTCCATCCATCCATCCATCCATCTTCTTCCGCTTATCCGGGGTCGGGTCGCGGGGGTAGCAGCCTAAGTAGGGAGGCCCAGACTTCCCTCTCCCCAGCCACTTGGAGCAGCTCCTCCGGGGGAATCCCAAGGCGTTCCCAGGCCAGCCGAGAAACATAGTCCCTCCAGCGCGTCCTGGGTCTTCCTCTGGGTCTCCTCCCGGTGGGACATGCCCGGAACACCTCACCAGGGAGGCGTCCAGGAGGCATCCTAACCAGATGCCCGAGCCACCTCAACTGGCTCCTCTCGATGTGGAGAAGCAGCGGCTCTACTCCGAGTCCCTCCCGGATGACTGAGCTTCTCACCCTATCTCTAAGGGAGAGTCCAGCCACCCTGCGGAGAAAACTCATTTCAGCCGCTTGTATCCGAGATCTTGTTCTTTCGGTCATAACCCAAAGCTCATGACCATAGATGAGGGTGGGAACGTAGATCGATCGGTAAATTGAGAGCTTTGCCTTTTGACTCAGCTCTCTCTTCACCACGACAGACCGGTACAGCGCCCGCTTCACTGCGGACGCTGCACCTATCCGCCTATCGATCTCACGCTCCAGTTTTCCCTCATTCGTGAACAAGATCCCGAGATACTTAAACTCCTCCACTTGGGGCAGGACCTCCTCCCCGACCCGGAGAGGGCATGCTACCCTTTTCCGGCTCAAGACCATGGCCTCGGATTTGGAGGAACTGATCCTCATCCCGGCCGCATCACACTCGGCTGCAAACCGCTCCAGTGAAAGTTGTAAATCACGAACTGATGAAGCCAGTAGGACCACATCATCTGCAAAAAACAGAGAAGCGATTCTAAGGCCACCAAAACGGATCCTCTCAACACCTTGGCTGCGCCTAGAAATTCTGTCCATAAAAGTTATGAACAGAATCGGTGACAAAGGGCAACCTTGGCGGAGTCCAACTCTCACCGGAAACGAGCCTGACTTACTGCCGGCAATGCGGACCAAGCTCTGACACCGGTCGTACAGGGACCTAACAGCCCTTATCAAAGGGCCTGGTACCCCATACTCCCGGAGTACCCCCCACAGAACCCCCCGAGGGACGCGGTCGAATGCCTTCTCCAAGTCCACAAAGCACATGTAAACTGGTTGGGCAAACTCCCACGCACCCTCCAGGACCCTGTTGAGGGTGTAGAGCTGGTCCAGTGTTCCACGACCAGGACGAAAACCACATTGCTCCTCCTGGATCCGAGGTTCGACTATCCGACGGACCCTCCTCTCCAGAACCCCTGAATAGACCTTACCAGGGAGGCTTAAGAGTGTGATCCCCCTATAGTTGGAACACACCCTACGGTCCCCCTTTTTGAATAGGGGAACCACCACCCCAGTCTGCCAATCCAAGGGAACTGCCCCCGATGTCCACGCGATATTGCAGAGTCGCGTAAGCCAACACAACCCCACAACATCCAGAGCCCTAAGGAACTCCGGGCGAATCTCATCCACCCCCGGAGCCTTGCCACCGCGGAGCTTTTTAACCACCTCGGCGACCTCAGCACCAGAGATCGGAGAACCCGACCCAAAGTCCCCAGGCTCCGCTTCCTCCATGGAAGACGTGCCAGTAGGATTGAGGAGGTCTTCGAAGTATTCCGCCCACCGACTCACAACATCCCGAGTTGAGGTCAGCAGCACGCCACCCCCACCATAAATGGTGTTGGTCGCGTACCTCTTTCCCCCCCTGAGACGCCGGATGGTGGACCAGAATCGCCTCGAAGCCGTACGGAAGTCATTCTCCATGGCCTCTCCGAACTCCTCCCACGCCCGAGTTTTTGCCTCAGCAACCACCCGAGCCGCATGCCGCTTGGACTGCCGGTACCTATCAGCTGCTTCCGGGGTCCCACAAGCCAAAAAGGCCCAATAGGACTCCTTCTTCAGCCTGACAGCATCCCTCACTGCCGGTGTCCACCACCGGGTTCGAGGGTTGCCACCACGACAGGCACCAACAACCTTGCGGCCACAGCTCCTACTGCCACTAAGCTGCCTCGACAATAGAGGCGCGGAACACGGCCCACTCGGACTCCATGTCCCCCGCCTCCCTCGGAACGTGTTCAAAGCTCTCCCGGAGGTGGGAGTTAAAGCTCCGTCTTACGGGAGACTCTGCCAGACGTTCCCAGCAGACCCTCACAATACGTTTGGGTCTGCCAGGTCTGACCGGCATCCTCCCCCACCATCGGAGCCAACTCACCACCAGGTAGTGGTCAGTTGACAGCTCCGCCCCTCTCTTCACCCGAGTGTCCAAGACATGCGGCCGCAGATCAGATGAGACGACAACAAAGTCGATCATCGAACTGCGACCTAGGGTGTCCTGGTGCCAAGAGCACATATGGACACCCTTATGCTTAAACATGGTGTTCGTTATGGACAATCCATGACGAGCACAGAAGTCCAATAACAGAACACCACTCTGGTTCAGATCAGGGGGGCCGTTCCTCCCAACCACACCCCTCCAGGTCTCACTGTCATTGCCCACGTGAGCGTTGAAGTCCCCCAGTAGAACAAGGGAGTCCCCAGGAGGCGCACTCTCCAATACCCCCTCCAAGGACTCCAAAAAGGGTGGGTAATCTGCGCTGCCGTTTGGCGCATAGGCACAAACAACAGTCAGAGCCCGTCCCCCCACACGTAGGCGAAGGGAGGCTACCCTCTCGTTCACCGGGGTGAACCCCAACGTACAGGCACCAAGATGGGGGGCAACCAGTATGCCCACTCCTGCTCGGCGCCTCTCACCAGGGGCAACTCCAGAGTGGAAGAGTGTCCAACCCCTCTCAAGGAAACTGGTTCCAGAGCCAGAGCCATGCGTTGAGGTGAGTCCGACTATTTCTAGTCGGAAACTCTCAACCTCACACACTAGCTCAGGCTCCTTCCCCACCAGAGAGGTGGGGAAGGTGGGGGGTTCCATTTGTTTGGTCATTTTAATTTGGACATTTTCGGAAGTGAGTGGACGGACACAGACTGAAAGTAGATGATATTAAAGTTCTGCCTCTTCCCAAAACAATCGTGTTTATCTGACATTTGTAATGTCGCCGTCATTATGTACTTGTGTGCAAGACTTTTTTTCATTACCACATTTTTGACCTTGAAACAGAGGTAAAAAATGTGTTTGGAATTTTTTTGTCTCCAAACCCAATGTGTCATTTTCACCACTTGTATTGTCTGTCCAAGAGATCTCACATGTAAATGAGTCTTTGAGGCTCAATGTGACTTATCTGTTTAAATAAAGGTTGAATGATTGTGATAATTTGTCAATTCTGGCTGATAAATTAATCTAGCTAATTAATTGTTGTTTTTATTATGGACTTGGATTGTGTTTTCTGAAATATTTAGACCATATAATCTGTGACCACTGCATTCTCATAGCTGAGATCAAGTAGCAAACATAGTGGTGAGAGGTTTTACCTCCATAGTTTTCTCAGAGTTTTTCAGAGGTCTTCAATTTTATCGTTGAACATGCCGTGCTGAAAAAGTTTCAGTTTCCCTCATTTTCTGTCAGTTTTCTCAGAGTCAGTCTCAGATAAGGTTCCAAAGTTCCGATGTACCACAGAACTAGTTGTATTTGTAAGGACAGAAGTCAGACTTATCAGTTTTTCATCTCAACAGCAGCAACTAGAATGGTGAAGGAGCTGCGATCATGTAAACGCTGCAGTGCTCACGTTCAATGGCATATGACACATTGGAGAGGTGTTCTCTTCATGGATGAATCCTGGTTTCCACTGCACAGGGCAGATGGCAGACTGCATTCATGGCGTTGTGTGGGTGAGTGGTTTACTGATGTCAACGTTGTGAATCGAGCGACCTGCGGGGGTGGTGGGGTTATGGTATGGGCAGGCGTATGCTATGGACAATGAACGCAGGTGCATTTCATTGATGGTATTTTGAAAACACAGAGATACCATGAGGAGATCCTGAGGCCCGTTGTAGTGCCATTCATCCACGACCATCCCCTCATGCTGCAGCATTATAATGCATGGCCACATGTTGCAAGGATCCGTACACAATTCCTGGAAGCTGAAAACATCCCAGTTCTTGCATGGCCAGCACACTCACTGGACATGACACACACTGACCATGTTTGGGATGCTCTGAATCAGTGTGACAGTGTGTTCCAGTTTTTGACAATATCCAGCAACTTCACAGCCACTGAAGAGGAGTGGACCAACATTCCACAGACCACAATCAACAACCTGATGCTGTGAAGATGTTTGCACTGCATGAGGTAAACTGTGGTCACAGCAGATCCTGACTGGTTTTCTGACCCTGTAAAGAAAGGCTCACGAACACAGATTTACACAAATGTGTGAACGATATTTGAGAGAAAAAGATATTTCAGGTCTTAGATGTTTTAGCTCATGAAAAAAGGGAACAAAGTGATGCATTTATATTGTTGCTCAGTCTACAGTAATGTTCTCATAATGTTCTTCCACTTTAAATGAGACTCATTTAGGCCAACATGTACTTAAGTTAAAAAAGAGTCAAACACACAAATGAATCTATTGTACAGGCAGGGCCTTCTCGGGGGGCCGAGGTGGGGTAGAGGCAGGGCAGCCAATCTGGGAAACCAGAAAGCCGTGGCTCAACTCCCAGCCATTCCCACATGTCGTGGTGTCCCTGAGCAAGACTCCTAAAATTGCTCCCCGGGTGCCTACATAGCTGCCCACTGCTCCACCTGGTCCATTCACGTCTCCATCAGGTGTTTTGGATAAAATGCAGAGAACTAATGTTGTCATTGTATGGGAACATACAGTGATGACAACACATAACACTTACTTCTAATCCAAGTTGGCGACTATACAAACACATTTCTAATTGTAAGATTTTAACATAATATTTTACACTGCACATTGATATTGCCTTTTTTTGTGTGTGTGTTTGAACATTACATTAGCAATTTGATATATTTTTTTTAAAAGTTAAGTCTGGTCCTCTGGACATAAAAAAAAAAGTAGAAACGTTTCGTCTGTTTTGAATGTCCAGAGGACCAGACTTAACTTTTTTTTATTTTTCTCCTGGATTATTGAGCATGCATCAGGATAATTTGATACACTGTTGTTACATTAGATTTGCATCAGGAAGGGTAGTGTTGTAGTACTCGAGACTGGTCTTGGTCTTGAAACCAGTCTCAAGACCACTTTTTGATGGTCTCGGTCTTGTCTCGGACTTGAACGCATTTGGTCTCAGTCTTGTCTCGGTCTTGGACATTGAGGACTCGGGATTTTATTTCAAGACCACAACTGTGGGAATATCACAAAATTGCCAGAATATTGTCCAGTTTATTTATTTACATCTTTGTTTTTATTGGATGCAAAACGTACTGGTTCAAATCCAAGCGATAACGTGACTCATTGCTAAATACATGTTTTTTGTTACAGCTGTCACTTGCACCCCCTTTCACTCGAACATGGCTCTGTACCAACAGAACAATACAGACCACAGAACATAATGTCGCAACCAGGAGCGAAAGTACGGTAAGCCGTTACAGATGATCTGTGAAAAGATTGAGCTCCAAGACTTGAGGTCTTGGTCTCGACTTGGTCTCGGTTTAGGTGGTCTTGACTACAACACTAAGGAAGGGCATCTGGCGTAAAACAATTGTCAAATCTTTCATTCGTGTTTACTCGCTATGGCAAACCCTGCAAAAGGGAGCATGTGAAAGAAAACTACTTTTTTACATTACATGAGCGATCATAATAAATGGGATCAATAAAAGGAATTTTCAGGCTTCATTAACTTGTTTAAAGGAGTTTTTCCATAATGTTCATGTATTTAGGAGCCATTCATTTATGTTTGGACATGTTATCTCGTACACAGAACATGTATCATTGCTTTAGCTACAGAAGGCTGAAGTATCATCCAGCTCAGACAGTATGACTTGTAACAGTAACGCTTCATCGCTTCAGAAGAGACTGCTAAGTGTTTGTTAAGAGTGCTCAGAGGAGTATTATTGGATTCACCTCATGGTCAGCTAGCAATAAGACTGTTGTGGAAAGCACCGACTGGATCTCGTTTCAAGCTGCAATATGATTCCGGTGTGGAACATTTTCTGCACACACAAACACACGTGTGTGAGCGTGCATTAGCATGTTTGATGAGTAAATACATTAAATTGTTTGGCCATCTTTCAAACTAGTCCAGGGCAGGGCTTATCTCCAAATGGTCTGGTCTACAGCGCAATAAGTTGATGGAATCTGTAATGAATGAATGAGAGGGAGAAATTTATCATCCTTGAAGCAGCTTTTGCCTGAATTGGTCTGGATGATGTTTCATGTAAAATATATTATAGGTACATCTGGCCTTGAAATTGAGGATCTAATCCATGAGGTATGGTTATCTCTCCACAGAGATTCATCATCGTTTTTACAGTAGCTCAGGATCACAAGGAAACACAAGCAGCAATTTTTGATTTATTTTAATGAGGGTCTGAAATGGAGCTCAAAACGCCATCCCAGCCCAGTGGGCTCCACTACCTCACTCTCCGTTCACTACAAGTCCAAACGATTCCTTTCATGCCAGAGCCACATCCAACCAGATGCTGAGGCGAGGGCAGCATGCTTGTTGGTCTGGGTGAAACAGCAATACCCTCTGAAGCCATCAGGCCCCAGCGGAGATAGGATAATTGATTTAGCTGGGAGGAGGCAGAGCCATCCGTTGTCAGCTAATGGCTGGTGTTTACTAAAGTGAGCTGAAAATGGTGACATGAATGTGTTAGTGTGTGTGGAAGTTCATGTCTATGGACAGAGAGGTTGATGAAAAGATGGATACAGAGATACAGCGTTGCTGCTGCTAAAAATAGCATCAGTTTAATTTGAATTCTAGCATCTCTTTTACTGTCTCTTATTGTCCTGCCCTGCAGTCCAGATGACAGATGACCTGAGTTAATAAAAATGTTGATTACTCCGTCTAAGTCAGCTGCATTCGTAGACAAACAATCATTTCTGAGTGACAGCTATTGGTCTGGCCTGAAATGAAAACGTGCAGACCTTTCTCCTTGGAGTGAATTGTATATTTCTATTGTTGTTTTGTCAAGTTGGGTTCTCCAATTTACATTTTTCTTATTTTCTTTTTACGTTATCATTATTAATGTCATTAAGCTGCATGTGAACAGATTAATTTAAAATTATAATAATGAAAGAAATACACATTCTAAATTTCCTGCAACTTTCTCTTTAGAAAGAAACTTTTTTTGTTTTCTAGAATTGTTCTAGAATTGTGCCACTCAAGGTGGCTGCATGTTGGAGTAGCTGTTACTTTCATTCTGGGATATTGCTTTTGAAAACTTTATTTCCTTATTTTTCTGGATGCAAATCATTTTAATATTTTTTAATTTTTTGATGTGTACTTCCTCTGATACTGGATGTTGTGCAGCTGGAAGAATTTTGACTGAAACCTTTTTACTTTTGGACATTTGTTATGATGTGTAACCATGGCAACAAGGTGCTTTTTACAACTGGTAGCAGCTGATTAACAGCTCAAATAATACCTCAAATACAGCCCCTAATCTCTATTGAGTTGTAAAAGAGGTGCCATGGATGCATCTCCGTCTACCTGGAGGAGGTGCTTGAGTGACTGACTGCTGAGCTCCTGGAGCTGGCAGGAAACGTAACTCATGACAACAAGAAACCAGGCTCATCCCCTGGCACTTGCAGCTGGCTGTCTGCAATGATGAGAAGCTCAACAAGCGGCTGAGAGGAGTGGCCATCGCTCAGGGAGGAGTTCTGCCCAATATTCAGGTGGTCCTGCTGCCCAGGAGGACCAAGAGGCCCGCTGGGTCCATATGGATTGATCAGCATCTGCAGCCAGTTTTTTCAGTCCCGCTGTGAGATGGACTGCTGCAGATCCTTCCTGCCCACAGCGATCAGCATCTATAACAACTCTTAATGAAACCAGGATGATGAGCTACAACAACATTTCATTTCCCTTTGGGATTAATAATTTTTTTAATTGAATTTAATCGAATTTTATACAAAACCTACATTCTTGGCTTTAGTTGCTTTGCTGAATAAAAGGGAAACGGACGTTAAATGGTGTTTTTGCCAAGCAAGCGCTGCCAAACTCCTTTGGCTCATTCAGCTGATCCAATCACACATTGTCTAATTATTTTAGAATGTATTATTAACATCCTTTCCCTACTTTATATGATAGATTTCTGCTTTACAGAGTGTGAATGAAAGAAAAAACATAAAATAGGGATCTGATACAGAAATGTTATTTGATTTTCAAACACTAATCTACTGACGTCAATAACAAAAAGTCTTTGTGGAGCAAAGAAAAGTTGTTTTGAATGCTCTGTGTACTTTTGGTCAAATGCATTTAGGTCACGCTGCCACGGGGAGAACTGCAAATGAAATCAAATCAGTTTTTCTTCTGTTTAAATGTTCCTGAAATCATGACAAGAAGCCACATGTGCAGAGGCGTGCAAAGCATGTGTACGCTGTTTCTGAACCCCCTTGCACGCTGAAACACAACCAGTTATTAACAGCTATTGAAACGGGAGGCTGCTGAATGAGCGCCACATGTTTCAGAGGATTTGTGAAGATTTGTTTCAGCATTGGAAATTGAACTTTGGTGAGCGTAAACGGGAGAGAAATTAACCAGTGGTAAAGTGACGGTCTTAAAATCAAATGTCAGGCTTTGTTATAAAAGCTGAGAAAGATAATCTGTAAGGTGATAAGAAGGGAGCAAATTGTGGAAAACAGGACGGTTTATCTTCAGAGCAGCAAAACACAAATTTTCTGCTAATGAGGATCCAGTTGGAAGGTTTTCCAGATCACATAAGAACTCTTTAATCCGGATTAAATCTATTTTTTGTTCACACTTTTGTCTTTTATTTTCCTAAAAACGCTCTTTCTGCCTTATTAAAAGCTCAAAAATCTTTTGCAGAACAGGCGCCCTTCTTTTGTTATTTTTTTCTTCAGATTTTCTAAATTGTATACTCCTTGCTATAACAATGACTGACATTGAAATACTGTATTTAAAACCAAATCAGGGATTATTCACCACAGTCAACTGTGTGTAAAAGTGTTAAGAAGAGAGAAGACTTAAAATAATCCAGGATCTGATTTAAATCCATGGAGACTACAAGTTTCTGATGAGGAGATCTCCTCATTAAAACAAAACAAAAAAAAGTGAAATATCTGATTAAAATCCAACATCTGGTGATTTATTTTCCTAGAGCGTATAGCAAAATGTTTTCTCACAAGGCTTTGTATAATGTAAGGCAAAAGTTTGGTTGGACTATTTAAACATACCCAGCGTTGTGCAACATTGTGTTTCAAAAAAACTTTTTCAAATTAGAGTTCAGACTAAATAAAATAGTTTGTGTTTCCAGTCCAAGAATCAACAGGCTTTTTGCTGCTTTTAGTCGTTCTTTCTTCCTGCAGCATCAGCAGCTGATTGTTTGTGAGAAAGCACACACCACGACATGCATGTGCATGAACACACACATGCACACACTCATACGGACACAATGAATGTACACACTCATACAGACCGTGTGTGAATCCCACAGCAGGCTCATGTGAACTTAAGGCTCATTCAGAGCAAAACACAACCAAAGTTCAAATTAAAACTTGTCCATTTCTGTTATACAGTTGTACAGTCACCAAGCACTTAGCCTATCCTAACACAGTTTTTAAAGATGAAGGAGTGAGTTGAATTGTCTCCCTTTCACATAAAGTGAGCTAGCTCCCTTTATGTGAATGGAAACTGCTAGGGAGGTGGGAGACAATTCAACTCACTTCTTAACTGTGTTAGGATAGGCTAAGTGCTTGGTAACTCCACAGTACTGTACATTTATTTATTTATTATTTAAAAAAAAACGTAAGGTGTC
>JBBPBX010020317.1:31903-43502 GCA_038048925.1 Garcialebias charrua | reverse complement strand
CGACATGAAAGTTGGCCTTGACGCCTAGCGTCTTCCACAGTTCTTTCATCACTTCACCTGTGAAGTGTGTACCTTGGTCTGAGTTCACCCTAAGGGGAAGTCCAAACCTTGAGAATATATGATTCATTAACAACATAGCAGTAGTTTGTGCTGTGTCGTTAGGAGCTGGTAGGCATTCTACCCATTTGGTGAATGCACAGGTTACCGTGAGAAAATATTTATTTCCTCTAGAGCTCTTAGTGAGTGGTCCAACCCAGTCGATCTGGAGGTCAGACCATGGGAATGCAATGCCTCTGCTTTGCAGTGGTGCTCTGTGAAGTGGTCTGGTTGGCTGAAACTGGCCACAGACCACGCACCCTTCAATGTAGTCCTTGACATCCTTTTTCATTCCAGGCCAATAGGCAATTTGTTTTAATGCCGTCAGCGTGGCTTTATCTCCTTTGTGTCCTGCGGACGGGAGATCATGGGCATGAACTAACATCACCCCCCTTTGGTCATGGGGAACCACGAACACAGGTGAGGACGTTGGTCCATGAGCGAAAGTTAAGATGCCCTTGATTAGTTTTAGCTGTTTGCGCAGCTGATAGAGGACCTTAAGGTCTGGATCGGAATCCAGGTCGTCTTTAGACGGACTATTTTTGTTCGGATCGGTCAGGTACAGTATCATGGAGTTGATAGCAGGATCCGCCTTCTGTAGTTGGATGATGTCTGGGTCAGTCAGTGCAGGTCGTACAGAGACTGCGTTGTCAGCAGGTCTGGTTGCGGCCTGTGCACGTGTGACTGCCATAACTCTGACTGAAGGTTGTGTTGGCAGAGTTTCGATTAACCAGGAGGGGTCGAAGGACCATAGAGGACCTTCGTCGGCTCCTTCTTTGGCTAAGGAGTCTGCAATGTCATTGTAGTGCTTGTCATCGCCTGGGACTCTAGAATGCCCTGGAACTTTCTTCCAGTAGATCTGTAAGTCATGTGATGTCACCAAGTGATCACACGCTATGAAAAGCTCTTTGTGTTTGACCACTTTTCTGTCGCTTGTTAGGAAACCGTTCTGTTTCCACACAGCGAGGTGACAAGCGAAACTCAAACGAGCATAGTTAGAGTCAGTGCAGATGACTAGCGTCTTGATGGAGCGTTCTACTACCATCTGGAGAGCTATTAGGATTCCTGCAATCTCAGCGTACTGAGAAGTCTGAGATCCTAATTTGTAGCTGAAAGTTATCTGCTCTTGGTCTTGGAGGAGGACCCCTCCAACACCTGCTCTGCAGATCTTGTCGCGGAGGAATGAAGATCCATCCACGTACAATGTTGTCATATCTTTGCAGATATTGTCATCAAAGAAGTGGTGATTCGGGTCTTCAGTTACTGGGGGTTTTACCTCAACCGGCGGCTGGGTGGCTGGTACATCTTGTGTACACTTCTGGCAGATTGCCAAGTCCGTCCCCAGATGAGACTTCTTGTTTTGACCATAACGTATGTCTAGGTTAAAACTTTGAAGCGCCATGAGCCACGTTGCAACACGTGAGTTTGTCACCACACCATCTCTGATGCGTTCACTGTTAAGAAAGGTCACTGGCTGGTGTTGTGTTTCCACAATGATTTTCTGTCCACCAATGTAGCTGGAGAAATGTTTAACTGCCCACACTGTGGTCAGTAGAGCTTTCTCACAGTCTGAGAATCTCAACTCGGGGCCTGCCATCGTTTTGCTGGCGTAGGCTACTACACGTTTGTCTCTGTCGTGTATCTGGTACAGACCTGCACTTATGCAATGAGCTGAGAAGCCCACTTCCAAGTAAAACTCTTTGTTGTAGTCTGGGTAGACTAAACAAGGGGCTGACTTGATCCTGTTTATAAGAGCGTCCATTGCCTGTTGCTGTTTGTCAGTCCAAACAAATGGTACGTCTTTTTTAAGGAGTTCAGTCAGTGGTTTCGCAAGGTCCGCATAGTTTTCGATGAATTGGTTCGAGTAGTTACACACGCCCAGAAAACTTTGTAGTTCTTTGAGATTGGTGGGGACTTTGAGATTGTCGAGGCCTTGGGTGCGAGTCAGCTGTGGTTGTACTCCGTCAGGACCTACAAGTAGGCCAACGTAGTCCACTTTGGTTCTGCACCATTGGCATTTTGACAGTGATATTTTAGCACCAGCAGTTGTCAGCTGATTCAGAACGTGGTCGATCTCAGCCAAATGTGAGTCCAGTGTTGGCTGCCTCAAAAGGACATCGTCCACGTAGATCAGTGTCCCACGCTCGTGGGCGTCTGGACATGCTTTGTTCAAGAAAATGTTGAACTCTGCAGGTGAGTTAGCGTAGCCAAAGGGACACCTGTTAAAGGTGTACTGACGGCCACCAAAAGTGAAAGCTAGTTTGTACTGGTCCTCGGCGCGCACAGGGATGGTCCAAAAACCAGAGGCGACGTCGAGAGTCGAGAAGTACTTACCATTGGTGACCTTGGGCAGTTCCTGTTGGAGTTGCGTCATAGGCCATCTGGATAAGGGAACTTGTTTGTTTAGCTTTCGGTAGTCTATAGTGAGTCTCCACTTACCATTTGGTTTTAACACCGGCCATAAAGGCGCAGAGTAAGTGCTGTTACAGTATCGGATGATACCTTTTTCTAACAGGTCATTAATGATTTCTCTGATAGGTTGATGTGCTGCCAGAGGAATCTTGTACTGTCTGACAAATGCAGGTGGAGCATTAGGCGGGGTTGGGATGCTCACACTGTGGAGCGCGGTCAACCCACAATCCATCGAGTCAGTCGAGAATGATCTCTCATATTTTAGAAGAACTTTGCGAAGTTTGTCCCTTTCTTCATCAGTTTTCAGGGCGTCGGCTTGGGCGACCACCTGGTCAATCTGTGAAGCAACTGAGAGGGGTTCTTGTTCTTTGGGGAGCTCCAGTGAGTCCCCTTCAGTGTCGTAAAACCTGTCAACAGGTAGTGCACTGTAAGTCTGGGGGCATAGACTGCGGACAGTGTCCTGGTCGGACTCAATGGGAGAGAAAAGAGCTATGGCCTGTGTTGGTTTCGTGAACAAGACTTGCCCCGTGTGTTGATTTGGGATCAAGTTTTCTGGGAGTCCTCCCAGAAATGGAATGCTTAGCTCAAAATCATGAAAATCAGTAGAGATCAACCATCCTAGCTGTGTGTTTTTTGGGATCAGTACCTCTTCTGTGCTTGTGTTGCACACAGCAACAGTCGTGGTTCTGCAGTCGAGGGTCACTTGGAATGTGGCCTCCATGGACAGTCCTAAGTTGAAAAACATAGGAGATGGTTGAAAGTATGCCTGTTTTGTGCTAATAGCTTGTCCTTTCATGATGTGACACATCACCGGCTTGTTCATAACCTGAGGTGGTACCGCAGTGTTATGGCTGTTAGCAATCTGGCAGACCTCTGGAATGGTCTGTCCAGCTTTAAGGTTCTCTGTGGTCAGCACAGGAGAGTCCTTTGTGGCCGTGTCTAGTGACCACAGTACATTGTTGTTGATGTCCACTCGGACACCTAATCTTACCAAAATGTCGGAGCCTATGTAGGTTGCATGTGGTAAGTTCGGGACCACGAGGAACGGGTGATCCAGTTCTCGTTGGTTCCAGATTAGTTTCAGGTCAATGATCCCTATTGCGGTCATTACCTGTTTATCGTTGGGGTCTAACGAAAAGCGGAAAGCCCTTTTGTTCATATCTAGACCCGACTGTTTCTTAACCAAGGTTCCATAGACAGCTTGGCTGATCGCCGATTTCTCCGTCCAAGGAGATAGAACAGCATCATCGGTGTGGGATCCTTGGATCTCAACACCTTTGACTACCTGTGGTAGGTAGTGTTCGGTGAGCGCCGACTGTTTCAGCTCGCAGAGGGGGCTCTCTTCTGCCTCACCTATTTTGGAAGGTTCACTTACCGGGATTGTGCTCTCAGTTGAGGATTCCCTTGTGCCTTCTGAGGTACCTGCTGTTAAACAGTCAGAGTCACCTTGTGTAGGCATATCGATAGGCAGTGGTTGGCTCACTCTGGTCCACATTGACTGATCGCCATAATCTATAACCGCGTCGAAGCGGTTTATAAAGTCCTGGCCAACCAAAAATGGGCATGAGTCAACGGTGGACACGTATACCGGGTGGTATAGTGTCGTTACACCAATCTGCATGTGAACCATTGCTATAGCTGTTAGGGTTGTACTCGTCTCCGAGAGACCCTGCAAAACTATAGCACATTCTCTGAGGGGTATTTCCCTGTCAACACCGTTAGCGGCCAGCCGTAGCTCTTCTAACAGTGTGGGTGACATAACGGATATGTCTGCCCCACCATCCAAGAGGGCCTCTTTTCTGAGGACCCCTTCCAACGTGATGGACAGGTAAGCCTTCTTAGCGGGCCCCTTTCTGATAATGTCACACAGGAACTTACCAGGTTTTCTCTGACGTTTATCACGCCTACCCCCGACTGTGTGACCTTCATTTATCAGTACTGTTAGTGCAGACACACATGGGTCTGACTGTTCAGTTCGTGGCGAGCCACTTTCAGCGGTGAGTGAGCTTTCCCCCCCTTGCTCTGACGAGGGTTGCTCAGACTCCGTAACAATGAAGTCATGGTTACAGTCAATGTTTTGTTGACTGTCACATTCTGGACTGTCAATGATTTGACTGTCATTACCCTGATTGTCAGCAACCTGACCATCAGTATCTTGGTGATTGTCATCAATTGTGGCATTGATGTTATTTGTGTGTTCAGAGTTACTATCAATGATAGTGCTACACATCACACCAGGTTTGTTCTCATTTTTTGTATTACCCCACACTTCGAACATCTGACGAATGTTCTCCATGTCTTCTGGGGACAGAGGGCTACGGCCTTTCTTCTTGAAGTTTTGCGATTTTCTGCCTGTCTCGGACTGTTCCGTTCGAGGGGCAGGAGGGGCTTGACCTTGACCAGGGAGTTCCTGTTGGGACCCCCTTTTGTGATATGGTTTACTCTTGTGACCATCTCTCTTATCTCTAGGACGTGCGCCCCCCTTTTGAAATCGTTTTAGATACTCTGGGTCTTGTCTGAGCCATTGTGGTTCATAGTCATAGCGGGCACCCTCACTACTGTGTCTGTTAGGTCGAAAATTCTGTTTTCTCTCATCCTTTTTAGGATGGGGAGTCGGTTTCCGCGACCCTTCCAGCTCCAGTGAGTTGGATTTGACCATTTCACCAGGACACACTTCAAA
The DNA here is from genome assembly GCA_038048925.1 of Garcialebias charrua. Lineage (NCBI taxonomy): Eukaryota > Metazoa > Chordata > Actinopteri > Cyprinodontiformes > Rivulidae > Garcialebias > Garcialebias charrua. The sequence goes on along the minus strand of JBBPBX010020317.1, from coordinate 38,314 downwards.
AGGTGTTTTGTTTGGTGTGCGACCTGTAAAAACATCTATCGCGCACTCTCTTATTTCTTCGATGGACCTCCGTTTGTAGTTCGCGCTGACATGAACTTTCTCCCTTATGTCAGGGCAGAGGTTTTGGCTGAAAATATACTTAAACCCTACCTCCTCCTCCATTTCAGGTTCGCATCTGTCCCCGAAATAGGCACGGAATATTCGGTCATAATATGACCTTGGGTGTTCATTCCTACCTTGCTTGATGTTATTTGCTGTTATGATGCCATCGGGCCCTGTGCAAGGAGTAAACTCCTTTATCAGCGCAGCACAGAGAAGACTGTAGTCTTTCATCACTGCCTCTCGTTGACGCTTCATAAAAGCATGCACCGTCCTGTCCGATGTTAACCTTAACAGACAGATTCTATCATCAGCTGTAGCGTCTGGGAAGCGTTGAAGCTGGAAATCAAGGTCATCGAGATAGATCTTGGTTTCATGTGAGCCCATCGGGCCAGGAGCGAAGGTTTGAATGCTTTTCGCCATATTCCGTAGTTCAGCCATTGACAGAGGTATTTGTGGGTTTTTATCAGATCCACTTACCGGTGCATCCGGTGGGATTGTCGGTTTTAGAGGCCCTAAGGGACGGCGCGGTGGTGTTGGTGTTCTAGGCGGTGGTGTTGGTGTTCTAGGCGGTGGTGTTGGTGTTCTAGGCGGTGGTGTTGGGGGTCCGGGCTCATCTAGAGACTGACCCTTAATTAATGCCAGACGTTTTTTCTTTTCTTGGTTTAATTTGTATTCAGTTGAGGCCAGCTTCTCCCTGCATTCTTTTAATGCCGCTCGGTCGTCTATAGACTCGCGTTGTAAGTCACAACACCGACTGTGGAGTTCTTCTTTTTCAAGAACGGCCGCATCATGTTGAGCATTAATCCTGAGATTTTGCTGTTTGGTCGCCTCGTATAACTTTAAAGTATGATCTTGGCATTTCATGAGGTCATCCCGTGTCGCCCTTGTCTCCTGTAAACTTTTAGTTAAACGTTCAATCTCAGCCTGTTTAAGATCGCAAACCAGTTGAGTCGTATCGTTCGCCTGAGACTGTTTTAGTGACTGAACCTCCACCTGCAGTTCTTCAGCTTCAGCTCGAGCTAGTTGTAAATCAACATTTAATGTTGATCTTTCCGCCTTACGTTTGCTTTTTTCACGCTTCAAATCATGCTCTAGATCTGAATTCACTCTGACTTCCTGGTCCAACCTGGCCTTTAGTAACAGGGCCAGCTTTGCTAAACGCGCCATACTGACCTTTTTTGCTTCCTTTTTTAAGCGACTTTTTGCCATTGTTGACAGTTCAGCGTTCAATGTCAGTGGAGTCAGTTCAGGCACCTTTTTGCCATAATCTGTGAATATTTTAGCAAGCCGCTCTAAAACCACATCAATACGGTCGGGCTCATGTTTTCCAGGCTTTTGATCTGGACCCTTAGGATCTGGGTCCACTGGCCCTGTGTCCGACTCACTGTCAGACTCTTTGTCAGACTCTGCATCAGACTCTTTGTTAGATTCTGCATCAGACTCTTTGTCAGACTCTGCATCAGACTCTTTGTCAGACTCTGCATCAGACTCTTTGTCCGTTTCAGGTTTCGAATCAGGAGGACCCGGCTTTGGGTCTGAATCTGTAACCAGCGCCACATCTACTTCTTTTTCATCTGCCATCGTTAAGTTTTGATTTTGTTTGAATCAAAATTCTGCAGATTTGTTTAATTCTTTTTTCCAAGAGAATGTATCTGGAGCGAGAAGTGTACTTTTTGTTTGTTATTTTAAATTCTTCATTTAAAATAAACTGGAATTTTTGTTTGTGTACAGAACAATTTTTTAAAAGCTGGTAATTCCACCATAAAAATGCTGACTTCTCATGATGTATTTGAGAAAACTCATCTGTCAACGTCTTTAAACCAACAGGGGGCAGCTTCGAATCTTAATGTTTATCACGAGGAGACTGAGTTTTTCATTCAGTATTTAAACTAAAAACTACCTTTTAGAGTTAGTTTCTAGTATGTTCGTGATAAACGCTCGAACTGCGGTCTTGTCAGAGACAAATCTATGTTGTTAGACAGTTTAGATGGCTTTAAAATGAGTTTTTAAACGCTCAGTGAAATCTCTTTTCACCGTGTGTGTGTGAATGTGACTGCTTGTCGCTCGAAACGCACCAGGAAATGACGACACAAATAGGCGGGTCGACGCAGCGCGTCACCAGCTCTGCTGTGCTGAGCGAGGCGGAGCTCGCTACACAGATACGTGACGTCAACCAATCAATCACAGCGGTTGTAGTTCATTCCAAGCATTCATGGTAAATGTAGTTTTTCTTACCTTCGACCAATGTAGTACCGGAAATGACGACAAAGTGGGTTGGTCGCAACGGCGTGCGTTCCCACTACAGCGAATCAGCGTTCGCCACGAGTGATTGACAGCTCACAGCTCTCGTTTCATCCAATCACAGCTCATAAACAAACGTGTACTCGGACACGTAGCTCTAACGTTAGCTCGCACAACAGACCACAACTTTATAGACTCTTAAAACAACTCAAACGCTTCAATTTAACTCCCCAAAACTCTGAAACGTGCGGCGAACACACCTAGACAGGCCAACTTAGTTACGCTCAGTAACACAGCACTGCAGCTGTTGAACAAACACGGACTCTCTCGGAGCGCGTTCAGGTCGGTTCCGTCCACTTTAAAGGAGCAGAATTCGGGTTTCAGAACCACTATCCGACAACGTTCTAACATATATGCTGCTTCGACCTTCTTTAAAATGTAAAATACCACAACAGCAATCTTGTAGATGTTAAATTAGCTTTCAGGCTTCTGACTCGGCGGTCAAACAAAGCTTTGTACAGGAGTCCGCGTGAACTGGACCGAACCAGGACCAGAACCACCACAGACCACGGCTGACAAAACTTCACCTGAATGCTTCCAACAGCGTCTAACAGAGTTGAAACGATAATAATCTCACAGCTTCAAATGATAAAAACATGCAGAATCTGCCTGCTTTGAACACTTCCAGCCAAAATCATTATCCTCAGAGTTTAAAACTTGGATCCTTTTATGCAAACATGACGTTACAGTTCATGACTGAGACCACAGATATCAATAAACTTTCAGAACCACGTACGAAGGCCACCAGATGTAAGAATTATGAGGAGGTCAATATTAATACTGACCTCTTTATCCTTAATTAATCTACTTATTCAGATTGAATAGTAAATTCACGGATTCTGTTCTTTTTCAGTTTACCCAATATCTCTGTGATCTTTATGATGGATAAATAAACAGAGCCATTAAGTGACAAAGACGTTAACTTAGTTTGATATGTCAAAGAGACACTATCATTTATTTAAAATAAATCAACTAAATTAACACCATTACACTTGATTGACATGATTTCACTTTCTTTCAAATTAAAACGTCAGCACACTTAAATTCAACACAACAGACTTCAATATTGGATGTTAACATATTTAGTCTGTGGGCTCTTTAAACTTAAAATAGTTTCCAGCTTAGATTGAGAGGGGAAAAAGTAGGAGGAAAGATTTAAGAAGAATTGGGAGGTTAAGAGAGGAAATTTATCTTGCATTTATGAAACCAGATGACACTCTTCCGTACGCGTCCAGCTAAGATATCATCACACCTCCAGCAAGCAAACAGCTGCTCCTTTACCTTAAGACGTCCGCCTTGGTTCTGGTAAAGAGCTGTGGTCAACTTTAGACTGACGAGTCGTCGGTCCCGCAAGTCCAAGCTGGACTCCACGCGTGTTTACCTTGTCGGTGTCGGTGATACTCGCTTTCATCGGCAAAAGTCGTGGCAGTCGTGGTTTCTTGGCTCAAGATAATTTATTCCAGGAAGGAATAACAAACGCTCGTTCGAGGTGGACTCATAACAGCCTGTTATCAGTCCTTAGCTGAAGACGCAGGTCGTTAGCTCTTGACCAAAACGTACCCAGCTCTTGGGAAAGGTTCACATCTCTTTGAAAATTCCCCGCAAACTCTGAAGCGTTCTCGCACAGTTAGAACTTAAAAAGCAGGAACCAAGAGAGGAGTGCACTTGTGTTATCAGGTCCAAGGTTACAGCCAGAGCAGAGAGAAATGTTTAGGAAAAAGATAGATAAAGCTGGAGCCCTGCTCATGAGACTGTCTCTGAGTTTCTAAACAAAACCGTCCGGTCTCTGTGACCCGAAGGCTTCACCTTTAAACACAGCAGTGAACACAGTTTAACTCTTACAGAATGACACAGCTTAAAAGCACACATCATGAAAATGACAAAAGTTATTCTTTTGATCACATCAGCCTAAAATCAAAGATAGAAATAGTCTCTTTTGGTGACTATATTTATCAGATTATAGCTAAATGAATGATTTTGTAGTAAATGTCTTGCTTTACTGAGAGGTCAGTAAAGGTCATCACTGGACAGTTCAAAAACCTTAATTTGACCCTGGGTAGGTCCACTACACTCTTGTGCATGAAGGACAGCCTTTTTTAAGTTCAAAGCTTTTGTCTATCCATTGTGCCATACGACTAATCATGCTAACAGGCTAATGCTTCACATTCAAATGTCTGTGGTAAAACTCACCCATGTGCTACTGGTTATTAGCTTCTCAGTGACGTTGGAAATGATGGCTTGTAACTCTGGTAAGGCTATATCAGAAAAATATCTCTGACTGGGGATGATGTAGTGAGGCTCAACATAGTCCAAAAATCTTTGGAATCCAATATCCTCAATGAAAAAGAAAAACTTCCACACCGCCGACATTTTGACTTCTTCCTCTCCGCCATGATCAGATCAGGTAGGCATGCGTGACGTCATCACGTTGTGCTGGCGCTGAAGGCATCCTTGTCACTGGGTTGTCATACAAAAACAGCATATTTTATATCTGCATTATTTTGATGGAATGGCCAATGTCCAATATTTAAATTTAACGCTAATATCAGCCGATACTGATACCATGCAGATATCGTGCATCCCTACTAGTGATACTTTGAAAGATGAAACTTGTCTCTACTGTTATTGATTAACTGTCTTCTCAAAAGGTCATATTTGCACAATTGAAATCTAAAAATAGTCAAATATATATTATTTTAATTGTGTAAATATTGTGTGAGTTGACAGCAATACCAGGTTGTACAATTTAATAATTTGTGCTAAAAATTATAGCATGAATCGGATCCACATATTGTATTTGCTATATAACAATATATGCCACAGAAGCTAATATCTACTAGTCAATTAAGTAATTAACAGTGATTACAATGGCTTTTATAGGCTAATTTTAATTTGAAACAATTGCATTTTAAGCTTTAGTTATTCCAGTCACATTCACATTGACATAATAAGATCAAATCTGCTTACTGTATTTTCCGCCTGATAAGTCTCACCTTTCTATAAGTCGCTTTGTCCAATTATTGGCAATAAATTGGAAAAATCCATAAACGTTGTTGCACCTTTATTTAAGTCTCATCTATTATGCATCAGCTCGACGCGTCAGCGCATCATTTGCCCTGCTGAAAATGGCGGCCACGAGCGAGCGAGCGAGCACGGAAGGACTTTACAAGATTAACACGGTAAAAACAATTATTTGTTTGCTGAAAATTATAGCAAAGATGCGTCTTAGCTGAACTTTTACTTAATAAATGAACGCAATTGTCAAATCAGCTGGATTTGAAAAAGTAGTTTCGCCACGCGCACGGGTGGGACGGCTTTATTTGTTTTAAATTTAGCTAAATAAATGCTTAAAAAAAATTCTTAGCTGACATTATAGCACAAGGTTTCCTGAGCTTAACCGTTCCTTAATAAATTCACGAAATGGTCAAATAAGCTGGATTTAAAAAAGTATTTTTGCAATGTACACGCGCGCGGATGGACGGCTTTATTTCTTTAAAATTTAGCTAAATAAACGCTTAAAAATATTTCTTAGCTGACATTATAGCACAAGGTTTCCTGAGCTTAACCGTTCCTTAATAAATTCACGAAATGGTCAAATCAGCTGGATAAAAAAAGTATTTTTGCCATGTGCACGCGCGCGGATGGACTGCTTTATTTCTTTAAAGGTTCACTATGTAATTTCTGGAGAACGCTGGGACTTAGAAAATTTTTCATCAGGGAAAAGCATTCTGCTCCCTCCCCCTCAGAGCCATAAATGACTCTGAGGGGGAGCCACAGTCCGTTCTCTGTTGAACTTGAGTTCTGCAGCTCCGCCTCCTGCTGAATGTCCGCTCGGAGCGCTTCAATATTCTGTGATTATATGCAGTGGTGGGCAACGCTAATAAAAAAATTAGTTCCACAATTTCTAAAACGCTTATTAATTTTTTTAGGTCCACAATTTCAAAAGCACAAATGTCTTATGAAAATTAGGGGAAGCTAATCTAATCCGCTACTGTATTTATATATTTA
>JBBPBX010020317.1:8792-31716 GCA_038048925.1 Garcialebias charrua | reverse complement strand
CTATGGCTGCTCACTGCACCGCCTGGTAGGTGGTTGGGTTAAATGCAGAGACGAATTTCGTCTGTGTATGGGAAACATACGCAGATGACAAGATTAGACAATTATTATTATTATTATTATATATATATATATATATTTATATATAGCCGGCAGCGTTATGCAATATTTGCACTACACTGCCAACTGAAAAGTAACAAAAATGATCCTAAAAGGATGAAATTACAAAAATCAAAGGATTTATTTAATACTTTACGTACATATATTCTATTCGGCCACGAAATTAACAAAAAAGAAAGATCTTTTAATCCCTAAGACCACTTTTAAATCTGAAATACACGGGCGTTTCGCCACCGCATTTATACATAAAAGTAGGGCTGGACGATATGGCCAAAATTTTTATCACGATATAGTTCTTAATTTCGGTCGATAACGATATAATTCGATATCGATATAAACAATATAAAAGCCTAAAAAAAACTATAAACTATACAAATAAATTAATGTTCTCCTTGTATTTGTATTTAGCCTCCAAAAAGATGGAAATCACCATCAAATAAACATAAACTTCTCAACCCAATAATTCTCAGTCGGGTCATCTGGACACTTTCTTTTTTATAGAAACGTTTCACCCTCCATCCTCCATCCAATTTCTATAAAAAGAAACTGTCCAGATGACCCGACTGAAAATTATTGGATTTGGTACGTGGATTATTGAGCATGAACTTTCTTGCCATAAAATTCTCAACTGTGTCAATATTAATAGTTTTAACTTTAAACATCTTTAAAATTTACAGCATTGAAATTCATAGTTAATTAAATAAAACTTTTGGGTGTTGTTATTTATAAGAAGCTGACATAGAAATCTCATGGAAATTACTTAAGAATAAAAATAACAAAATCAATTGCATTACTGTATAAAGTAAAATAGTTTTTGAATGACAAAGTTTTGAATATATTGAATAATGTAATGATTGTTCCATATTTAATCTGTTGTATTGAAGTTTGGGGAAAAGCATGTAAAACTATTACAAACCCTGTTTTTTTTGTTTTGTTTTTAAAGAGCTATAAGAATTATTAGTAGGAAGTGCTATGGTCACCCAACAAATATTTCATCAGTTTAAATTATTAAAATTTTATGATTTGGTTGAACATAGTATTTTACAAGTCATGTATAAAACTGAAAAAAAATTACCCCCCAAATATTCAATTAAAATTTGTTTAAAGTTATTAAACCCTGAAGGGAATGTAAATGTTTGTAAAACCTCCATTTAGGACTAGTTTGAAGGAGCTGAGTTGTAAATCAGGAAACAGGATTGTGTTGACTTGATATCACCATAAACATTTCTAAAACTATTTATATGTTTTAAAAGATGATTAAATCAAAGTTGTTGGGAAGGTGTGGTGCAGGTGAAGTGAAGGTTGTTGTTTGTAGTTATTTTGTATTTTTTAAACAAGGGGCAGATATTATAACACTATTTTCGTCTTTCTGCACATTTTCATTCAGTGTTTTTTTTTCTTCTGATGAATTTGTTTTATTTTGAATTTAAAAAACATGCAGCGCTGCTGGGGCTGTTTGTTTACGTCGTAGTTTCAGGGAAACGTTGGCTCAAACTTTATTGTTCTTCATCTTCTGACTCATCATATTCTATCGAGTGGAAACTCTTCAGATTAAACAAGTTAGAATAGATGTTCCCACCGCTAGTTAGAACGACTTTGTCACGTTTTGCAAAATAAAGAAACCGAGTAAGACTCGCTGCAGATGAGACCTGCAGTTTAACAAAACCGAACTACGTCCACACCTACGAATTAGTCTTTCCTCTCATCAGTGATGTCGTCTGCTTTCTCTTCGCTTGTGAAACTTTGTTCAGTCACATTCTGACGGTCATGAGCACTCGTTTGACTCGTTTTGAAGCGAAAACTTAACGCGCTTTGGAGACTAGCTTAGCTTTTAGCCTGCTACCGCTAACGCCTGCTGCTGGAGTGAGCGCTGCGTAACAACGACGTCACCACGCACGTTTTGTGTCACAGCTTTTTCTGTCCGGGCGGGTTGTTGAAGCAGCCGCTCCAACCCGAACAGAAACAGAAAAACGTTGTAAAATCCTATCGAAATATCGAAAATATGCTTAAACTTCATATCATCGTTATTGAATAAAAGTATATCGCGATATTTATCGTTATTGAATTATCGTCCAGCACTACATAAAAGTAACACAAATACATAAAACTAACGACTCACCGTCGAATGGTCGACACAAAACACACAATAAAATCCCCCGGCCGCGTTAATTTGGCTTGAAACAGCGGGGTTCTCTGCGGATTTATCCATTAGTAACCCAGCACAACCAGCTGGACACAGAGTTAGCGTCCAGTTCACCTCTGACCCGGAAGATGTCAACAGATTTAATGAAAAGTAACTAAAATACATAAAACTAACGACTCACCGTCGAATGGTCGACACAAAACACACAATAAAATCCTCCGGCCGCGTTAATTTGGCTTGAAACAGCGGGGTTCTCTGCGGATTTATCCAAGTACCCAGCACAAGCAGCTAGCCACAGAATTAGCCCCTGAGTTCACCTCTGACCCGGAAGATGTCAAGATGGAATAGTCCATTTTTAGTAGGGGAATACAGAAATCGACCGGTTTTTGTATTGTGTTTTTAAGATCGTTTTCATCGTAACTATAATTATTTTTATGTTAAATGTACATTAACAAGCATTAGCAATGTTAGTGATGTAGGTGACTGGCCGGGGCGCGGCGGGGCCGGACCCCTGCAGATTTGGGACCCCAAGCAACGGCATCATTTGCTACATGGTAGATCCGTGTCTGTTCTCCCTCTGCTCCCCCTCCAACCCTCCCTCCTCTCTGCTCTTTACGGTGAGGGAGGAGAAAAAGGCAAAACAAGCAGCTACGGAGCCAGCATAAGAGCCTGTAATAAGTTTATTCGTTTTTACTGATAGATAATTAGTTATTAGCGGTACTGCATTTTAAATAAAAATAGCACAAATCCGCTTATGAATTATAAAAGTTAGTCAAACCACAAAAACGCTGACAAAAAGTTTAGGTCCACTGTAAGCGGATTAGTGCTTTAGCGGTCCCTAGCGTTCATGTGCCCACCTTTGATTATATGTTAATAAAACGTTCTAAAAATATATAATAAAACCATGGAGCAGTTGTCCAAGAACACAAAAACCAGCAGAAATCAGCAGAGCTTGACAAAGCCACGTTGGACATGATTTAATTCGCTCGTGACTTCCTCATGTCTGTCAGTGCAGGTCTGGTATGTCTGGAATGCTCCGCCCCCACTACATGTCCTGTCTCTGCACTGCGAAGTTCTGTGATTATATGTTAATAAAACGTTCTAAAAAATATAATAAAACCATGAATCACTCGTCCAACAACACAAAAACACCCTGAAATCAGCAGAGGTTCACGCAGCCACGTTGGACATGATTTAATTCGCTCGTGAGTCGTGACAAATCCATTTCCTCATTCCTGTCAGTGAAGGATGAAGCGATCACTTGACTTTTGGCAAAAAAACAAAATAAAAGTCCAGCTCTGGGATGAAGAAGGGATATTTAATACATTTGTGTCACATACAAATCAGTCCTGCATCGCTTTGCAATCCTTTGAATGAGAACGTGCGCGGCGCTGGGCTGGGACAGGCGGGGGCGTGGGTTGGGGCGTGACAAACAACTCTGTTTTTATTGGCTGGTCATTGTCCGGGTCACTCTGTGTTTTTAGTGTTTTTATAAATGCTGATAGAGAAGCAAGGGGACTATAGTTTTTTTCAGAGATTACTTTGTCTAACATCAGTCTGTCAGTAGATAGTGACAGAGTGAAGAAATATGTTAAAAATATATTGTTAGAAAAGTTACAGACTGCATTACAAAGTTGCATAGTGCAGCTTTAAAGTTTAGCTAAATAAACGCTTAAAAATATATATTTCTTAGCTGACATTATAGCACAAGTGTTCCTGAGCTTAACCGTTCCTTAATTAATTCACGAAATGGTCAAATCTGCTGGATTTAAATTGTTTCGCTTTGACGTCTTCCAAACCGTTGCGTGCGCTGCGAAAATAAATTATAAATAAATCGAATTTTAGCTCAAATGTCTCATACAGGTAACAGTTTGTAAATGACCACCAAGTACAGTACATGTACTGTAATTACTTTCTGTAAGTTTAAAGAAAATCTGCCGAGTGGTTTATGAGCTATTAGCTAAAATGTACACGGGAAAAAAAACGAAGCTAAACGCTGCACATTTACGAAGCTAAAACATTGAATTTTATCTCAAACAATTCCAACAGCTAATAGTTTGTAAATGACCACACAGTAATTACTTTCTGTAAGTTTAAAGAAAATCTGTCCGGTAGTTCATGAGTTATTTAGATAAATAGTCACAGTTTTTGCTAACAAACACAGCTAACGTTCATACCTCCAGAGCAGGAGGCCGGGCAGCAACAGAGTGTGTCCGACCAGAGGAGGCTGCCTTCGGACACATGAGCTGGAAACGGTCGGTGGACTCTCTGGAAGTGTCAGAGCTCCAGAGCAGGAGACCGGGCTGCGACATAGTCAGTTCGACCAGACGAGGCTGCCTTCGGACACATGAGGTGGGAACGGTCGGTGTACCCTAGCGGCCGAAAGTGGTACTGCACCATTTTTTGCCAAAATGAAAAACGGTCATATCTGAGCCAAAAATTGGTCTAAAAATATGGGAAAAAATTCATAAACAAGCCTCACCTCTCTATTAGTCGCAGGGCATGCAAATTAGGCAAAAGTGCGACTTATAGACCGGAAAATACGGTACTTGTGAAATGAGAAATGTTTTCCTTTTTCCTCTTCAGTTGGTACACCCGTAGCACACAGCACACTTTGTGGTATTTTTACATTTTTACATACTCTTAAATACATTCTAATATGTTAACATTATCATATATTTTTTTAAACATACGTAATCATCTTTTATTGTTGGCTATTTTGGCAATTTCTACAACAATGCTAAGTCCATATGCTTGTCCTCTCTGGTTATGGCTCCTGTGCCTCCAGTGAATCAAAACTTCGCATGGCCAATGTGCCCTCTAGTTGTCTTATTTAACTCTGTGGGTACGTTTCCCTGCCTACAGCAAACACAAATCATAAAAGCTAATATGAGTTTCACTCAATTCAGAATGTCTAAGTCACCATTTCTGTTTTTTTTTGTCATCGTTGTGAAAAGAAACTTGGAATACGCCTAAAATAATATGAAGTCACAGGAAGAACATTCAAACTGCACACATGTCTGCACAGAGATTTGAACCGAAGACCTCCCTGCTGTAAGATGACAGTTCTAGGACACCATGTTGGCCTAAAAAAGAGGTTTCTCAGTATATTTTACATAAAGCAAGGCTGTTTCTATAACCCCAATTTTGAAAAGGTTGGCATTGTATAGAATGTAAATTAAAAGCAATGATTTATGAAAGTATACAGGGATGTCCATAACAGATTCAGAACGTTTTAATGCAGTGCTGCTTGAGGGCCCAAAGATCCCTTGATTCAGTATTGACTTTCAGCCTTGTCCTTTGCATACAGAGATTTCTCCAGATTCTTAAAAATTTCTGATATTATGAGCTAGATGATGTGATACTTGGAGTCTTCTCAATTTTCTGCTTAGGAAGAATCTTCGGAAAATGCTTCACAATTTGTAGATGCGTTTTTTTTTTTTTAAACTGAAAAACCTTTGTGCAACTTTACATACGAGACATTCATCTTCTCTACAAATCCTATTGTTTTTACATAGTGGTTTTACTGACCTGTTCATAAGTATTTTATGTTTACGTAATAAGCACTTGAGTTTATGAGATTTGAAAATCTCTGCATTCGGTTTTTATTTACATTTTAAACAACCTTCTAACTTCTTTGATTGTTCTTGGAGCGTGCTTTTTACATATAGCCAGAAAACCAGTGCTTCCTCATGAAGGTGTTTCCCCAAGCAGCCTTAGCTCTTGTAGTTTTCCGACCAAGATCTAACAAAATATAAATAAACTTGAGAATCCCCAGTTTCTGTCTGTTCATGGGCTGAATCTTTCCATCTGGAATTGATGTGAGAAGCACTGCAGTATCCTAGCTCTTAGCACCGTACCTTCCACTTTTACTAAAATTCCCACATTACCCTTTGTGGTGTTGTTCACACATGAACAGCTTGAGTGACAGTGACATTTATGGACTTTTTCAGATGGTAACCCTGTCTGTCCCTTTGGGGCTGTGCTTTTTTTTAAGTCCCCTCCTGCAGAGCTGGAAGTATCCAGCTGTGCTGCTCCCTCTAAAGGCCCTAATATACTGTACCCACTGTCGATAGTCAGATTGACTGAACTGCAGGCTTACAGAAAGAATTGCACAAACAATTCTCCACAAGGAGCCTACCGGTACTTTATGTTTAAACATAGAGGAAGTAGAAATCAGCAGAACAGCTTGACTAGGATGATATATTTTTCTCTGTTTACAGCATGAGTATTGTTGAATGTATTTATGATAGCTGGTTTTAATAACTTTTCATTCTGATGCATCAATGATTTCTCAAAATTATACCAGCCATAAGTGCTGCCGGCTTTAATACACTCATCCATTTGGAATCCATTTGAGCACTGGATTGACATGACCTTAAGTTGATCCCATCTACACTGCATTAACGTTCACTGAACAGGAAGAGAGGTGCTAATATTAAGTGGAGGAGATCTTGTGTGTTTCTCCCATTCTAATAAGTGTCAGTCAGGCATTGCTGGCCTAATATTCTGAGGCAAGCAGCCTTCTCTCTTCTCCACCCCTCTGGCTCCTCCTCTGTGTGCTACCACTTTATTCAGGTGATCATTGTGTATGGATTTACCGTACTGCCTTCAGTACACCAAGACAATATGTTTCTTTTTTCTAAACTGGCTAATCTCGCACTCTGTCTTGCTTTTCTAATTCTCTCTCTTCTCATTTTGCAATTTTAGAGACATTTTTTGCATCCTTTAAAGACTACAGTTGGGCACTTAAAATGTTTTTATTTTTGCCAAACAAAAAATGAATTTGAATGCTTCCAGCTATACAGCAATAACAAAAGTTTTTACTGATGGACGTATTAATTGAAATTGTCCTGACTCAGTGTTTTTGTTTTCCAGCCACTCTCACTCTCCTGGCTCCATGGCAGCAGCAGTGCGAGGCAGCGAGTGGTCATGTGGTCGCTGCACCTTCCTAAACACAGGTTCGGCACCTCGCTGCTCCATCTGTGAGGCACCGCGCCAGAAACCTGATCTCAACCAGATCCTGCGGCTGAGTAGCACAGAGGAACGTCGCTGGACTTGTCCACGCTGTACGCTCAACAATCCCCAGGGATCTGGAGCCTGTTCTATCTGTGGTTTTGGTTCATCTTCTGCCCCTCACACTTCCCCTACCACCACCACTGTAGCCGTCACTGTCAATGGCCTCCCAACTGCTGTGAATGAACCCCCAACACTTACTACCAGTACTACTCCTAATGTTGTGCTAGAGCCCAACGGGAAGCTTCCAGCTAAAGAGGAAGTTTTACGACGATCTGAGAGCAACGGAGAGGTTGCTGGACTGGAGGGGCAGAGTTCAGGTTGGGCTTGTTCACGGTGCACACTCCACAACACACCTTTGGCAATGTCATGCTCAGCCTGTGGTGGACCCAGAAAACTATCTTTACCTAAAATACCCCCAGAGGCGCTTGTGGTGCCTGAGGTGCGTACACCTGTCATGGGATTTCCTGTTCCCACAGCACCTCTACTCATTGATCTAACAGAAGACTCTACCACCACCCCTCCATGTGAACCTCAAGAATCTCCCAATGTATCTTCACAGGCCCTCTCGTCTCCTTTTGCTTCTTCCCCTTCCCTCCAGAATAATCCTGTGCCCCGCAGCAGACGAGAGGTACCCCCTCCAGGGCGCCCTCAAAACCCTGGAACTAACACTCCCAGCCCAACCTCCCCTTCAACCGCCATTGTGCCACCACAGCCAGGCCCACAACGACCAGCCAAGCCCCAGCATGCACAGCCCCAGGAACTTTTGTACCCCAGCAAACGCCTTAGCATTTTGGAAGAGGAAGACTCCCCGAGTCACCCAGTGACTACCTACCTTTCTTCCTCTGCTTCTTCCACCTGGAAGTGTCCGAGCTGCTCTTTGCCCAACCCTAGTGGCTCATCAAAGTGTGAGGCCTGCAGATCATCAAAAGCTGGTGCTGACCTCATTGACATGGTAGGCTGTGAAACGGTACGATTTACTCCAGCCAGCCCTTCTAGCCCGGACTTTAGCACCTGGGGTTGCTCCAAGTGCACCCTGCGCAACCCTACAGGTGCACAGAAATGCTCCGCTTGTGGTTCTTCCAAACTGCACGGCTTTCAGGAGCAGCAGCCCTCATTGCCCCGCTGCTGTACAAGCTGTGGCCTCACAACAGGGTCCAGCACTGCATCGTGCTCTTGCACACCTTCCTCCTCCTCCTCCTCCTCTGGTCATAAAACACGGAAACAGGCCCGAGGTTTTCCTCCGTCTTCACCTGCTGTTGCTTCCCCCATTTCCGCTGCCTCGTCTAACTTTCAGGAGAAGGTAGGACAGTGGAGCTGCCCGGCATGTACACTTCTCAACGACATCAAGGCCAAGAACTGTGCAGCATGCCACACACCCCAGCAGTACCTCACCCTTCGCAAGGTAGTTAAGCCTCTAAAAAGGAGGGAGAGTATGCACGTGGAAGCCAGGCGACGAAACGATGAGGGTGAAGCTAAGGAGCTCTGGGAGAACATCGTTAGCTTCTGCAGAGAGGTAAGAGAAACTTAAGTTTTAGCAGAGAACTTCTTGATTTGGTCACTGGATGTTTTAGGTGACTTTTTATAGGCTCCGGGCTGTCTCAGGTGACATTATGCTGTACGCCATATTTAAATGGCTTTGGGGCTTTTTTAAGGAGCCCCAGGCTATAGGTCGGTTGCATCTCCTCTGAGGTCTAGACTAGAAAAATTAAGTCTGAATTTATGTCACTCCTCAACACTGCTGGAGTGTTACAGCTTCTGTGCTGGGTCAAACATCAGCTTAAGAGCAATAAAACCAGAAAGTGCACTTCAGCTGCATTAACTGAAAATCTGTTAATGTTAAACATTTCAACAGGCACTGGAGTGTTTTCATCTGTGCTTTACAACGTAACTGCATGTAACAATCATAAAATAATCAGAGATGAGTGTTATTGGTCTAATTTCAGTGTTTTCTCCCCATCATTTTGAAAAGAGCATGGATGACTGAGTTGAGATGTTACGCTTACAAACGTCAATTTATTTGGTACACTTTTAATTAGAGTTTATTGGTTGTAGTTGAAATTAAACATGAGATGACTTGGATAGAAAAAATATAAATAAAAGCAAGGAAATACTCTTATCAATTAGAAATGTTTAACAACTGGTTCTTGGAAAAGCTTTCTTAGGATAAATTACATGTAAAGGGATTTATTACATATGAAGTGTATTAAAAAAACACACTTGTAAAATAAATTACTATCAATGTGTTCAAACATACTGTGCATATGTAATATATATGATGTATATGATATAAGTACTGTCACACTGCCTTTATGAGCACAATTTACTTTTTGTAGTTCTGCTTTTTGTTGTGGCTTGCTGTTCCCATTCCTACAATATACAGTACTTGTTTATTTCAGAAAAATGTTAGTGTTCTTGTCTCTGTTTGCACTTGTTTCATTAGCATCCTTTTGAAAATGCCAAGTGAAAACTAAATTAACTAAACACTAATTTCTGAGTGTCTAATTTTTACATTCAGATGTGCTCTCATGAATGAATTTGCTTCCAATATTTCTTAAAAATTGTTTTTTAGGATTTTAACTTGTATGGTCCCCTTTACTCTCATTGCAATACAAAGCACACCTGCTGTTCAGAGATAAAAGCTTTTTTTAATTTAATTTCCCTTTAATGGCAAATTTGTTGCTTTAGTTTTCCATTTTAATAAAATGTCCAAAAAAATTGTATACACCACAAATTAACACATTTTAATAGGATGTATACGTGTCAAAAGATTAATCACTCGGGTTTTTCAGTGAAGGAAAAATACTAATAATTATAATTTGTTGTCATTAAATGAATGCCTGTTTTCTGCATCTGCTTTTAGTGATCAAAACGATCAAAACCACTTTGAGGTCTTTTGTATAGTTTGTGACATCTGATAGGTGTGATTCAGCATCCCAGCTGTTCAGAAACATAGATGCGTCCTCCCTAGCAACTATAGCTGAGACGTGACAGTTTTTATGTTGCGTCTTTGTATCAAACTGTTTCAAGCTTAAGTCGTCACTGCAGAACTGAACCTTTGAGAAGCCTTTATTATGTTGTCATGGATATGTACTCCCAACTGTCAGTGGGCTTCATTTTAAACCCATTTGTTAAGACAGCTTTACAGCGAGGCCAATAAGACAAATCTGACTCAACCTGCAGGGTGCAGAACAGTTTCGATGCATACATAGCAGCCCAATGCTGACATTTTTTTGAGTGTCTGCATGTGCGACCCTTTTTACTACACCGGCATTGCACCAATCATCTCATGTTTACAATAGCGTGAAGTAAGCTTTGGAATGCATTATTAATGCCTTCTTTGAAAGTCACAGGGTACATTTCTGCGAACGCGGGAGGGAAGTTGACTCAGTAGGGAGGAAGGATATCTGAGATCCCTCATTCCCGCTCTTACCCCACTCTTCTTAATTCAAGATTATTAAAATGACACTTTTCTCTTTCATCTTTTTTCCCTTCTATTCCTATCTCTACGTGACTCTGCTCTGTACTCCTCTCTTTTTTTGTCTCCATCCGTTTCCATCACATCTGTCTCCACATACTCTTCTCATTTTTTTATCTCCTTTCTGCTAATTCTTTTAAATATATTATCCCCTTGCCACCTAACACCCCTATTATACTTTCTCCACACAACTGCACTAAACTCTCCAGTGTGTATCTTTGCTTGCTGTGGATGTATAAAGGTGAACACAGGGCAAGCTTATTTTTAGCAGCAGAGCAGAGGGAAGAGGAGAGGAAGTGATCAGCGCCCCTGTAATAAATTTAGCAGCATCTATCTGTCTATTTTTTAAGGAATCAAACTAATAAAGGGGCAACAATTGGTGTGGTGGCAAGAGGTTTTGGTTTCTCTAAACCTTTTGTGTGAGGCGACTAACACTAAACAAGCACTACAACATCAGTGGTGGAAATGTAATATAGATAAAAGCTTTTTGTGTGCCCGTTTTATTTTATTTTATTTTAACAAGACATTTGAGGCAGCCTAACAAGTATACAGCAGTTGTTTCAGTCTGGATGATTGTCTTTTTTGAGTTATTGGATTATGCAGATGATGAAGTTGTTTCTGAAATCCAAGCACCGGCTCATGTAGTGGTTTGTCCATATTGCGTCAAACAATAACAGTGGAGCTGGAGTTGAGCTATGAGGAATAATCTCTTTTCACCAGAGAGCCATTTGTCTCTCTTGGCGTTTTGCATGTTTTGCTTTTGACTTTTCTTGATTCTTGTTTTCAGTTTGGACTGGAATGTGCGTTCATCATGGCAGCCCTGTTATAGTGCTTGAAACAAGTAAACACTGCTAACAACAATGGGCTTTATATTCAGACTGTGAAACGGCACTATTTCTGTTTTATTCTAGAGAGCAGCAGGGAAAGGTGTTCGCTTTTTCTTGTTTTTCTTTGTACTGAGTATTTTTTTGATTTGAGATTTTGGTTTGCATTTCAAATTGGAGGTTTTGACTCCCTGCAGTGACAGCTGTTATGTCTGATGGTTCTGTATGTGCCAGGCTGTTCTTGAATGGTTTTCTTTGCTTCTGTGAAATCCAATGCAGTAGTTCCTCGTTGCCACAGTTTAACAGTCCAGCAAGTCATGTGTAGCTAATCTAGCTACGCATTCACAATCCTGATCAAACTTGTCTGGTTGCCAGCTCTGTGTAGTCTGAGAGATAAAAGGGAAGCAGCCGGTTCTCCTAACTCAGAAATTAATTGGCTGATTGCACTCATGAATTTAAATGCTGGCTTGTACCCAGGGTTTGAATCAGACAACATGACTGGGTTTACCCACTGAGGACGGCCAACCCATGCTGATACAACTCAGATTGTCACTACCATATTTTCCTCTGTTTACGTCACACCGCCCTATAAGTCGCATCAGTCCAAATATGTCTAATAAAGTGGAAAAATCCATAAATATGTTGCTTCGCGATGTAAGTCACATCTATTATGTGTCACCGCTGACGCGTCACATTTGTTATGCTTCACACCTGACAACCCAGCAATGTGGGCCAGTGTTGTGCTGAAAAGCTGTCAAATGGCAGCTGCGGGAGCACGCATGGGAGGATTTTAACAAGAATTTAACAAGACTTAACACTTAAAAACAATTATTTGTTTACTCGAAATTATAGCAAACGTGTGTCTCGGTTGATTTTTTCCTTAATAAATGCACTTTGACAGTCAAATCAGCTGCATTTCTAAACTCGATCCGCGGCAGCGCACAGAGGGATGAGTCGTTGTTAAATTTGGACAAGATAACCACCTAAAACAATTATTTGTTTGCTCGACTTTATAGTAAAAGTGTGTCTCAGTTGGACATTTACTTAAGAAATGTACTTCAATGGTCAAATTAGCTGCATTTCGCCAGGGCGGTGCAGCAAACTGAATCTGATTTGATGGTTACCGGTACTCTAGGCGAGCTGGAGGATGGTGGTAACTATGGCAAGCCAATAGTGTCATTAATAGACACTTTTTACCTATTACATGATACAACGGCGTGTCATACTACTCAAGTGCCATCTAGCGGCTAAAAATGGTAGTGTTCAATATTTTTAGTCAAAATGAATGAAAACGGTCAAATCTCAGCCAAAAATTGGTTTATAAATATGGGGAAAAATCCATAAATATGTCTCTTCGGCGTATAAGTCACAGGGCATGCAAATTATGCAAAAAACTGCGACTTATAGGCTGAAAAATTCTGTACTTCACGTTTCTATGAAAATATAAAGTTTTGTCAAACTATATGAGATAAAACTTTTAATTCTCCTCCACATGTTTAACATGTTTTGTTTTTCTTTGCGCTCCTAAAATTTTTAAATTGTATAATTTTCGTTTCTTTAATTTAAATGTTAATCTTTGCATTTACTTTCCATGTCAATGAAAATTCTCCTGCATTCACAAATTCCAAGCCTGCAAAAGACTCGTCAAAATCCAGCCAGCTCCAGGTTCTGGTAGCCATGTGGAGGTTTGGGCGGAAAGGAAGCATTGAAGTGATTCTGTCAGGGAGCTGATGCTGCATCGAAGCTGCAGAATGGGATTGTGGGGGAGGGTTACCAATCAATTCGCTTCACTCTGAGCCACCAGTCGTGCCTTGCAACACAACTGGCCAAGCTCACTCCTTAAACTGTATAGGAAATATAATATGGCTTGGTGTGTCTCCCAGCAGGTCTGCTCATGAGCCTTTCAGACTGGCAGATAGTGTTTCAGGTTGGATGTCTATATGTGTGAATGCATCATGTAGTGTAGCTGCTTGGTACAAGGCAGCCACATTTGACTGGTTTAAAATTCAATATAATTCAAAATGCTCCATGTTCTTTAGTAGATGTAAAAAGTTTAGCGTCAAGCATTTTGGACATTTGTTTGCTTTTCTGTCCAGCTGAAAAGATGATTACGGTACATTTGGTCCTTTGCAGCGTTGATGTAAGAAACCACAAAAAAAGATTCCTCCTCCACGTAATAGAATCTTATGAAACGGAGTTCTGTAGAAAGGGTATGAACAATTAAGAAAAGAAGAACAATGTGGATTACTGCTCCCTTATACAACGCCAAGCTTAACATTTTCATAGAAGTTCATAAAACCACAGTTATAACCCTTTCCACAGCTATCAACTTCAGGCTATGCTTTGGTTGCAGTAGAAATGACATTTCTACTTGAAGTGCCCCAAGCTGCTAAACGAGAGCTACAGCTAACTACTGCTGCCTCTTTTTGCACTTGCAAATAACCATATGGTTTTACGTAAATAACTGATGCTAAATTAATGTCAAAGTAAAGGTTTATCAAATAAACATTCCATGAGCCACTGCGAATTTCTTTGTTAGATTGGTCTGCTTGATCCCTCTCAGACTAGCAATTAGCTGATCAACCCTGTCGGTATTACCGGTAAACTTTATTTCTCTAAACTGAGACTGCTCAATAAGCTATATTTACTAGAGGTGGGTTTTTTTAAGCTCCTCACAGTTTGATTTAATTACAAATCAGAGGACTTCAATGCAATAATAAATATATAGAAGCCCTCATAATCAAACATCAAACAAAATCTTGAGAAAATAATCTCTCAGACCAAAAATAAACAGAAAAATTTGCTCTACACTGCAATTAAATAGTTTTTATTCAAACAAAGAACCTTTTGGGAACTAAATGTGAACAAAACAGGAGTCAAAATACTGAGTGCATTGCCATAAGATTATTGGAGCTTTGCCACTGTCTCATCAGTTCCACACCACACTGTACCAGTTAAGGGCCTGCCCACTGCCAGTACCCACCCCCCACTCAGCCCATTTTATGGGACCATCTTGTTCTTGGTTCCAAGCAAATTGCTCCAAGGTGCTGAGTTTTACGTAAGCAGACAGCAGCCATTGATTGGCCAACAGAGCTACGTCATAGGATGATCCATTCAGCAAAAGTGCAAACTACATCTGAACCACCGTTTCCTCCCTGATCGTGATGATCTGATATGTGATGCTTTTGTTAGTTTCTGGTATGGAAGCTCCAAACATCGTGATATGGTCCACTGATGAGGTCCAGACCTTCCATTGGCCAATGCTATGATCCAGTGTGAGCTGGACAGTGCTACAAGAAATGAGCATATCTATAGAAATATATCTGAGTTGATGGTGCAGCATGGCTACACCGAGACTTATAAGCAGTGCCGGGATAAGCTAAAGAAATTGAAGTCTGATTATAGTAGGGGCGGCCGTGGTGTAGTGGTAATGGCAGTTGTCTCCCGATCGGAAAGTTGGTGGTTCAACTCCCGGGACCCGTACCATGTGTCGTTGTGTCCTTGGGCAAGACACTTAACCCTGAGTTGCTCCCGGTAGGACTGGAAAGCACCTTGCATGGTAGTCTGCCGCCACCGGTTTATGAATGTGTGTAGCATTCAATATATGTGTAGCACTTTGAGATTTTCAGTAATGAAAAGTGCGTTATAAATTGAATTAATTATTATTATTATTATATAGGGAGATTAAAGACAACACAGAGCGGGGAAACAAGTCACAGTGGCAAATCACCTACACCTGAGAAGAACCAATAAGACGAGTGCCGAGTGGAGTTGCACTTATCAATGGCAAAGAGGCATATGAGGTGTTGGATGTATACTCAGGGATAAATATCTTCTGAGTTTTAGAAGAGAATCAAACAGATCTACTTGCCTTTGTGTACCTCTCTAACCTCAGCTGTCTCACCCCTTGTTTAGAACTCTGTGAACTTTGTGGATGACAGTTTCCCCCCGGGACCTCATTCTGTGGGCTTCCCCGAGGGCGACAGCGTCCAGCAGCGAATCAAAAAGTGGCTGCGCCCCCACGAGATCAACTGCAGTAACTTCAAAGACCGAGGTGTCAAATGGTCCGTCTTCCGCACGCCGAGGCCCTCCGACATCCTCCAAGGACTTCTTGGAAACTGCTGGTGAGCTGCTGGAGCAAAACACAGCATTCATCATTGTCATTTACTTTGAACAGTTCAGAGACAACACACCAACAGCAAGGCATCCCTAAAGTAAAAAGAACGCTTCATCACTGTCCAAGGTTGGAGGAATAAAAAGTGACAACATTTAACACCTTTCACCCTGCGGGTTTTCACCAAGTCTGCTTAAAGTGAATGTTGTTCCCTGAAGTTACATATGAGGACAATGTCAGTAGGTCATTGAAACAAAACGTGAAGCACGCAACGGGAAAATTGGTTGAAAAAAAAAAAAAAGTTGATTAGATGAACAGAAACACGTGACAGAAAATTATTCACACCCGTGTGGTTCTGGACATACAATCTATCTCACTGTCCTTGTTCTGTTTGACCTTCGATGTGTGCATTTATGTGTGCAGCCATCTTCCTCCATGCACACACACATAACAATGAGCAGTTCCTCACGAGGTTATCCAAATACAACTTTCCGCATCATCACCAGCATGCATCTTATCAAAAATAACCCTCCCCAGAGGCAAATCTTCTCTTTCGCAACAGGATGTAACCCAAATTCTTCCTGGTTGGCTTCATTTCTCACTCGTTTTACACACTAACACAACACACACACACATCTGACAGCAGAGGAAACTAGTCTTATT
Source organism: Garcialebias charrua (assembly GCA_038048925.1). Taxonomy (NCBI): domain Eukaryota; kingdom Metazoa; phylum Chordata; class Actinopteri; order Cyprinodontiformes; family Rivulidae; genus Garcialebias; species Garcialebias charrua. The sequence goes on along the minus strand of JBBPBX010020317.1, from coordinate 15,361 downwards.
CACCTTCGCCCTTGAATATGGTCACTCACAACAAAGACTGCTATCACAGTTATAAATAATCTGATGCAGCTAATTGATTTTTTTTTATTGGATTCTTTTGACCAGGTTTATTACCATGTGTCTCTATGAAGCTGCTCACGGATGCATTTAAATTAAAACTTATTGTGCAAAATTGACTAAGTGAACAGAGTTCAAAATAGAAAATGTTATTTTTTGTCTAAAGATTTTTTTTTTTCTTTTTACCGTTTCATTAATATTACATGGTATTTCAGTCTGCAGTAATTTCCATTTTGAGATCTATTCCTTGTAAGTAGAATCTTTGTGTTCCCAGCTTTATCTCCCCTGTGTAGAAGAATTAGCATTTTCAGATATATCTAGACATTTTAATAACTAATTTCTCTTCCAAGCTAATTAGAAGTTCAGCCCATGCTGCGGGTCGAATTAACAGTAATGTGGAGGTAACCAGAAGGCATAGAAGCTTGACTCATCAAACGTGATTGATTTTAAATTAGGGTAAATTATGTAAATAATTAAAAAATCAGAACTGCTCAAGGTAGCGGTGTGGAAAATAATATTTTATTGCCCCTTTTTATATTGTAATGACAGCTTTTCAGTCTTTTTTCTTTTTATTCTTTCCTTAATGCTTTTGTTCCACACTCAGCATTTGACCAATCAGCTGATCAGCTTTTAGCATCACCATTTTTTTTCATCGAGTTTAAAATTGTTTCAGGTTCCTGAGTGCTCTGGCAGTGTTGGCCGAGCGGCCAGAGCTGGTGGAAAGAGTGATGATCACTAGGACCATTTGTCCTGAGGGGGCCTACCAGGTCCGGCTGTGTAAAGATGGAACGTGGACGACGGTGCTGGTGGATGACATGTTACCCTGTGACGACTACGGCTACCTCCTCTTTTCCCAGGTCAGAAGAATGTGGGGACTCTTTGAAAAATGGATTCAAATTTACATAACTACTTACAGAAAGATTAGAATTCATATTTAAACATTGAGAGCTTTGGCTTTAATGCTTTTTGTTTATCTGATTTAATACTTTGACCAGTGTGACCTTGAAAATGTGTGGGATTCATGCTCTTTTAAAAGCTTTTAATTCATCTGAGTGAACCTGGCTGAAACCCTGAATAATTATCTACTATTTTCATGAGATCAGGTTCGCTCATTGTGTCACTTTTTATCTCAAAGGACTCCACAGTGTATCTAATTAATCAAACATTACTGAGCAAATGAAGACTTTAATTATGCTACAAAGAAGCACATTGTAGTCAAAGCACCAGCTCTGTCTGCTGGTGAGAAATATCGGCCTCTCTAGCAGGTAAACATCTTTGCTGTCAAGACTAGATTTCACAGTCAAAGTAGCATTAGTCAAAGTCAAGTCAAAGTCAACTTTATTGTCAGAACTGCAATATGTACAGGACATACACAGGATTGAAATTGCGTTTCTCTCAGTCCCTCGGTGCAACAGTAACCATTTAAACACTAAAACACTGAAACATTTAATAAACATAAGCATAAAATAGTAAAAGTGTAACACTGTCCTGAGTTTTTGCATAGTAGTATAAAAGTATGAAAATTTACACCAACACTAAAACACTAAACATTTAATGAACATAAGCATAAAATGAAATAATAAAAGTGTAATACACTCCGGAGTTTTTGCATAGTAGTATAAAAAAGTATAAAAAGTATATCTATAAAATAAACTGAAGGTTCTAGCATTGACATTTGCAAAGAGTGGCACAGCAGCAGAGAGGGGGTTGAGGTTGACTAGAGATGTGCTCAACACTATAGATAACTTCCTCTTCCACTGAGTCATCTTCACTCAGACTTTTCATTTTTGTCCTTGTGTCACTCCAGGCTCAGAGGAAGCAGCTGTGGGTGGCTCTGATTGAGAAGGCCCTGGCCAAACTCCACGGCTCCTACTTTGCCCTGCAGGCGGGGCGCGCCATCGAGGGCCTCGCCACACTAACTGGGGCTCCCTGCGACTCCCTCATGCTCCAGGTCAGCTCCACCAACCCCCGTGAGGAGCCCATTGACACAGACCTCATCTGGGCCAAGATGCTCAGTTCCAAGGAGGCTGGGTAAGAGTTTGCAGCCGTACAGCAAAGAGACATGAACAGGTGCACCATGGGACTCCTGATAAAAACTCTTTAGCTACAGAAACCACATACTATACATTATGGTAAATAGCATACACCTATAAAATCATGATGTTTCAAAAAGGAAACTGGAGGTGACTTAAAGTCAGATTTAGAGCCAGTGGAGGAGCCTCAGAGACAGAGATATCTGAGCAGCAGGACGAACTGCAGCATCACAGGTGGAAACTAGATTGTGGTGAAAGCTACAATATGTTTTCATTAAAACCCCAAGTTATTTCCACCTGGTGCCCCCACTTCCCCTCCGTGAACTTCAAATTTTTAATTGTGGTTGTAATGTTAATTATCACCCCTTGGTTACAGGTTACTACAGTTACTGGTTAATAAGGTCCATTTGTGAGAAACACTGACGTTAAGGAGTTTCTTTCTGTCAGTGACTGTTAAACTGATGAGGTCATCATACATGATATGAAACATTAAAGAGGGATTTTAGTGTTGTCATTGCATGTTTGTTTACAAGTACCGTATTTTTCGGAGTATAGGTCGCACCTGAGTATAGGTCGCACCATCCAATTATTGCCAAAGAATTGGAAAAATCCATATATAGGTTGCACCCGAGTATAGGTCGCACCTACGTCAAAATGTGGACCGTGTTTAGCTCTGCTGCAAATGTCTCTTCCACAGGAGCGCACAGCAAGGCTTTTAAGAAGATTAACACTTAAAAACAATTAATTGTTTGAAAAAAAATTAGGAGGAGACCCAGAGGAAGACCCAGGACGCGCTGGAGGGACTATGTTTCTCGGCTGGCCTGGGAACGCCTTGGGATTCCCCCGGAGGAGCTGCTCCAAGTGGCTGGGGAGAGGGAAGTCTGGGCCTCCCTACTTAGGCTGCAACCCCCGCGACCCGACCCTGGATAAGCGGAAGAAGATGGATGGATGGATGGATAAAAAAATTATAGCAAATATGTGTCTGAGCTGAACTTTTCTTTAATAAATGAATAATTTTAACAGGATAAACACCAAAAAAATATATTTGTTAGCTGACATTATTGCAAGAGTGTGTCTCAGTTTAATTTTTGTTAATAAATGATTCCAAATCACCTTAGTTTATAAAAAGCCATATATATAGGTCGCACCTGAGAATAGGTCGCAGGCCATGAAAAAATGATAAAAAGGTGCGACCTATACTCCGAAAAATACGGTAGTCACAGATGAATCTACCTCCTTCACTGACATGACCTCTTTTTGTAGTTTTATTCTCTTTGACCTGTCTTAATAAATAAAAACCTAACACTCATCTGTCTTCCTGTGACTGTTAACTTTTATCACACTTACAGTAACATTAGAATCAAGGATTCATTTTCAGTATTGATATTTTATTGCTCCATAAACCAAACAGCACAGATGTTTTGTTTACCAGGTAGCTGTGGTAGCTAAGCAACCACCAGCACTACCAGATGAAAGTCTCCTGGTCAAAGGATGCTCAAAGGATCATGATTCTGCTACTTTATTCTATAAACAACAAGCAGACAATTAAACACTACAGTTCATTCACCTTTTTGTCGTGACAACGCACTTCTAGCCCATAGCTTTAATCTGATCAGGTGGTGAAGTTCACCTGACCAAACACTGCTGGGAGGCAAAGTCTATACTGTATGTTGCACGGACAACTCCTCTTCCCTCATCTTTTCTGACTGGTGTTGGTGATCTCTGTAACACCAGCAAAATGATTTCTGTTCATAATTTCTTCTTTCAGCTTTCCCTCTTCAGGGGTTGCCACAGCGAGTCATCCTCCTCCACCTCACTCTGTCCTCTGCATCCTCTGTCCTCACTCCAACTACCTTCATGTCCTCTCTAACTACATCTATACATCTCCTCTTTGTCTTTTTCTTGGCAGTTGCATTTCTAACATCCTTCTACCAATATACCCACTGTCCCTCCTCTGGACATGTCCAAACCATCTCAGTCTGGCCTCTCTAACTTTATCTCCCCGTTGTTCAACATGTGCTGCACCTCTGATGATCTCATTCCTAATCGTATCTGTCCTTGTCACTCCTAAGGAGAACCTCAAGATCTGATTTATGAATATGTATGTTCAGGTCTATCACTGTTCTCAGCAAGGATCCTCAGGTGTATCATTACAGTACCCTCCTTTGACACATACTTTTTCTGATTTGATCTTGGAGGTCTTAATTGCTTTGTTTTGATTTTTCTTCATTATTACAACAACAAATTGAAAATTCTCTCAATAGCACAGTTAACAATAGCCGATGATTGATTTTGAACGCAATGTCTAGCTTCATAAAACAAAGAGTTTCAAGTCAAGGTTGATGCGAGCATCTGGGCGGAGATGGACTTGTTGTCTGTCACTTTGAAAGGGCAGGACTCCACAAAGCAGAGCCTCACACTGATTGGACAATGGCGTGGGGGAGGATAAGCTTCTCAGATTACAGCTACATTTGGAACAAGACAGAAGCAAATATTTTGGTGTGGTGTTGTCCAATGAACTATGAATGAACCACCCACACACTCACCAACTTTTTTTTTCCCTTTTTCTTCTTCTTTCGGCTTCTCCCGTTGTCAGGGGTCGCCACAGCGAACTAAGTCGCATGAACCACACAATCACAAACTGAAATGCATATAAAAAAATAGCTGCTGTTTGTCTTGTCTGCTACCCCCCCCCCCCGGAGAACTTTTCTATGAGCGTTATCGGAGGCATCCGGAATGTATCATGGACAGATCCTCCCTGCCTCAGTCTCAACATGCAACATGTAACTGTCCTTATGTGCTTATGGTATGGTTTTTACTGTGTCATGCGGTGTCTTGCAGACAAAATGTGATACATTTTTTTTAATACTAATGCTGTAACCCCCATAGTTCCTTACCTTTTTTTCACACCTTTGACCTTCATCCCGAGACGGATGAGAGAGGCCGCGCTGAAGAACATGTTATGTGTTTTGAATAAGCAGCAGCTTTACATTCTCTACCCCTCTTCTGGATGACTGTGTATACATAATCACGTTGTACCTGGTGCAATGTTAATAAAAGCTCTTGTATCTTGTATCTTGTATATAACATATGCACAAATACCGTATTTTCTGGCATATAAGTCGCAAATTTTTTTTTGCATAGATTTGTCAGTCCTGCGACTTATATACTTTTTTTCCATACTCATAACACAATTTTTGACTGACGCTTCAAATTTTGAAGCACTGCAAGAACGAATCCTCCTGTGTGAGGTCGCTTCACTCGGTGCAGGCGGAGGAACGCTGGAGAGCTAGCGGCTCCGGTCGAGATGGATGGATGGCGCTGCGCCGTCCAGCCGAAATGAAGCTGTTTTGGCTATTAAATAAACGCATAATAAATGCGACGGGTCAGCAGGGATGCATAATAAATGCAAATTATACGCCGAAGCAACTTAATGTTTTTTCTTCTTCATGTTTTTTTTTTTTTTTTTGGACTGATATAAATTATACTCAGGAGCAACTTATACGCTGGAAAATACGGTACCAAGAATTTCTCTGAAATAGTGTGCAGCTGAATCATTTTTTTTATGGTATTGTTTGTGTTACAGGTTTCTGATGGGAGCCTCGTGTGGAGGAGGCAACATGAAGGTAGACGATGCTGTTTATGAGTCTTTAGGTCTAAGACCTCGGCATGCTTACTCCATCTTGGATGTTCGAGATGTCCAGGGATACAGGTATGGACAGAATGTTTGGTGGGACAGTTTTTTGTTTACTGATTGGCACGTAAGAAAAATATTCTGAACAAGACCAGCTTTTGCTACGTTTTATAAAAATGTCATTAGAACATCATTAGAAAAGGTTCATTCTTTGTTAAAAGTATATATTTTTTAATTTCTCGTCCGGTGAATAGACATGGGGCTCGATGCACACCAGTTCAGTTTAATCGCTCTGATCGAGGATGCATTGCAGCTCCACACAAAAGGGGCCTCTTCGGTTTTACCTACAAAGAAGCTGAACGTAGCCAAAAGCTTGAGTCGTTATTTACCAGAGTCACGCATGCCCACTTTAATTTACTGCCACAAAGCAGTCAGAGTGGGAGGCTGAATGACACATCGTCTTCCTTCAAAGGTCTTGAGGAATGTAAAGCAGTTTAGCAACAATGAACCCCTTGCTCTCTCTCTCTCTCTCTTTCAAATAAATATTTTAAGTACGGTACTTGCTTTTGTATTCTGCATTTTTAGGTAGCAACTGCCCCCAGTCTTTTGTTTTTCATCCATCTCGTCTACTTGTCACTCTGCTGCAGGTTGTTGAGGCTGCGTAACCCGTGGGGTCGCTTCTCCTGGAACGGCAACTGGTCGGACGAGTGGACCGACTGGCCTCAGCACCTCCGTCACGAGTTGATGGCTCATGGCAGCAGTGAAGGAGTCTTCTGGATGGAGTACACTGACTTCATAAAGTAAGGCTTTCTTGTGCACGTGTATGTTAAAAGTTTGTGACTGTT
>JBBPBX010020316.1:24101-43503 GCA_038048925.1 Garcialebias charrua | reverse complement strand
GGTATGCTTAGAGGGATTTTTATGTCTCTTACATTTATTTAATTTCACTGATTATGCATAAATTTATTCATATAAAAGTGTTGTCATCCTCTGTAAATTTCTGAAAAAGTTGTTGCAAGCTTGTATTTGGTATTTGAAAAACTAATTTCTAATCACTTTAATTTGATTTTTATTTTTGACAGCCTCCCCATCAACCAGTCAGCTCCAGCACTTCACAATTTACTTACCAGCTCCATCACTCCATCAATGAGGACTGACCAGTTCAGTAAATCAGAAAAAAAAATGAAGATGGACATGAATGTGATAGTTTAAAAAAAAATGTTACAGTTCTACAGTTTATTGATGCTGATATATTCTTAGTAATAATTCTTATTTCTTGTTGTGTCTTGAAAGAGAGTCTCATCTGAACTTGACCCATGATTACCATATGCTAAACTAATAATATAAAACAAATTTAAATTAACAGTCCTGCAGTAAAAAGGTGTGAAGGTTATGGTGTTAAATTGGAAAGGAAGGACTGCAATAGGTCAGGGAGTTAGGTTATGGAACGAAGAGGAAACTGATATTAAAGAAGCTAAATCAATAATTATATTTAAAAGAAAGATCAAGGATAAATTGTTAAGGAAATATGTTTAACGAAGACACGAGTTTAAATAGTAATTCTTGTGATTGAGGGAGTTAATGAGTTATCCGATTTTCTTTTTTGTATTTAATGAAGTTTGTTTGTTTGCATTGTTTGTTAGAAAATAAGGGGCAGATACAATAAGATTTTTTTTCTTCATCTGCCAACTTTCATTTTATATTTTAAATTTTCTTGTTATCTGTGTGTTAAATTGTTTTATTTTGTGTCTTTTATTATTATAAAATGAGTGCATCAATAAATCAAATCAAATTAATTTCATTCAAACATGTTGATTAAAAATTATTGTTTTGGGAAGACAGAAAACGAGTGCCTTTGTGATGATTTGAATGCAGTTCACTGAAAATTAAATAAACCACATCAAATCTCAGGGAAAAAGACTATATTTTCTAGTTGAGAGTCCAGTAACTGGAATTACCATAAAAATAATAAATAAATAAAAACTTTCAAAATTTAAGCTGTACTGAATATTTTAACACGCTGAATTAGACAGAAATGGATCAGTTTAAAACAGTCATGATTGCAGCTACTAGCAATTTAACATGTTTAATGAAGAAAAACTGGCGACATGAAGTATTAATGTTGATAAAATAGTACAGAATAGTCAGCTAACGCTTCACAAGGGCAAAAGAAAATTGTATTTTTATCAACTTACCGGAGAAAACACGTCTGAAACATCAACAATGAACGACGTTTGATGCTAGCAGCGCTGCTGTTTGAAACACTTCCGGAACAAATCGCCCCCTCCATGACCCACGTGACTTCCGCATTCCATTCTTACAATGGGAGTCTATGGGAGTGTCGCAACTCTCTCTATATAGGGCTCTGGCACAAGTGTACTAGAAAAAGATTATATCACAAGACTTTCTTTTGCTTTAATTCTAGTCTTAAATTAGCTGCGAGTGCTTCTCTTGCAAAGTCCGATGACAAGGAAGTGTATGAGGGGAATAAAGTAGTTCCTAAATGAAGCCATGCTCTGGTTTCCAGAGTGGGGCAAATGAGGGTGGAGGCAGGTGTTGGTGCTTCACCTTTCGTACCCCAATTTGATGTAAAGTCTGTGTGATCCAAACTGGCAACCTTTAAAGGCTCTGAGTGGTAAAAAAAAAAAGAGCTTCTAGATGACTGGGCTACTATAGCAACAGTAATTATAGAGACATATAGGAAGGTACTTGGTGTGGCATCTGAACAGAGAAAAGATAAATAAACTTGGTGGTAGAATAGTGGACTGCATGGACTGCATTTATATAGCGCCTTTCTATCTTATCCAGATACTCAAAGCACTTTACACTACAATCTGTGCCCTCATTTACCCATTCATACAGCACTCTACTAGATTTCTACAAAGCTAATTGAACAAATCATTCTAAAGAGACTAATCAGTGCTTTAGATCACATTCGTACACTGATGGGACACACATCAGAGGCAATGAGGGGTTCAGTGCCTTTCCAGACAGCAAACGGATTCCGGACCCGATCCGTTCCGGATCTACCGTAGGATCCGAAACGGATGCTTAAAACGGATCCGGATCGGAGTCCACTTGCACACCGGATCGGATCCGATTCGGATCCGGATCACAGATCCAGATCGGATATGGTCCGGACCCTATCCGGATCCACTCATTAAAGAGGGTTTTTGGGTACATCCGGCCCGGATCCGTTTTGGACCCGTTCATGGAATGTTTCATCCGGCCCGGATCCGTTTTGGACCCGTTCATGGAATGCTTCATCCGGCCCACATCCGTTTTTATGTTACTCATATCGGAGGTGGACTAATTTGGTCCAGAACCTTTATTTATCATGAATTGAGAGAAGTAGCTAAAAACTTGTATACCAGTTCCAAAAAGACTCCATACATCTAACCAGTTTAACATTGAACACATGAAAACAATTTATTGTAAATCTGCAAAAGACCTAAAATTGGGTTCTGAGTAAATTTTACAGTTCTGAGGCTGCACAATGGCGCAGTTGGTAGCACTGTTGCAGGTGTTAAAATCCCAGCCAGATGTCTTTCTGCATGTTCTCCGTGTACATGCATGGGTTCTCTGGGTACTTCAGCTCGTCTGTTATCCACAAACCTTGCTGTACTGTTCTCCCTACTCTATACCAGGACAAAACGAAGCCCCTTTTTCATTTAACAAGACTTTAAAGTTTTCACTTTTTTAACCCAGGCAAATTAGTTAACAGAGCTCAAAAATTTAAGTACAAGATGAGACATTTTTAAATGTAACAAAACTCAGTTTTTATTAGTTTGTTGTCAACATGAGACAAAACAAGTGTATATATACTGTACCATAAACATGTACATTACTTTATTTCCAAGTGGCTAGCTAACACAGTACCCCAAACAATTATCAAAAAACACATAAAATACTGCACAGTACCCTGATACATGTTCAATAATCCAGGTAGAAAAATCTAAAAAAGCTAAGTCTGTTTCAAAAAACAAAACAAAGCAAAGCAAAAAAATTGTAGAAACGTTTCGTCTTTCGTCCGAAAGACTTCCTCAGTCTGAGCTGCTGTATTCAGCTCAGTCTTATAAATAGCACCCTCTCACAGTGGATCAACCAGTTGGCTGATGACAGCCGAAACCAGCTGCTGATGGTCCTCCTTGATCATGTGAGCAGCTGGTTTCGGCTGTCATCAGCCAACTGGTTGATCCACTGTGAGAGGGTGCTATTTATAAGACTGAGCTGAATGCAGCAGCTCAGACTGAGGAAGTCTTTCGGATGAAAGACGAAACGTTTCTACAATTTTTTTTGCTTTGTTTTGTTTTTTGAATGTCCAGAAGACCAGACTTAGCTTTTTTAGATACTGCACAGTAGGTTTAATAATGAAATAAAACAGTAAAAAAAAACAGTAGTGTACTGTACACTGTACTATAAAAAAAGAGAAGAGAATGTCCTTACTTTTATGGAAGGAGTGTTGCAGGGGAGGGAGAAAGGCTTATTGGGAGGGAGCTGCAGAAGTTGCTGGTGATGCTGGTGCAGGTGAGTGAGGAGGGGCAGGTGAGTCCAGAATGGCAGCTGAGGTGGAGGGGCAGGTGATGCAGAAGGTGCTGGTGATACTGGTGCAGGTGATTGAGGAGAGGCATGTGAGTCCAGAAAGGTAGCTGAGGTGGAGAGGAAGGTGATGCAGAAGGTGCTGGTGATACTGGTGCAGGTGAGTGAGGAGGGGCAGGTGAGTCCAGAAAGGCAGCCGAGGTGGAAGGTACTAGTGATGCAGAAGGTGCTGGTGATACTGGTGCTGGTGAGTGAAAAGGGACAGGTGAGTCAGGAGAGGCAACTGAGTTATATATAAAAAAGAAAAAAAAAAGTCCTTACCTTTATGGAGGGGCACACTGCAAATACTGTGAATAGAGGTTACTTAAAAAACCTAAGGTAACAAAGTGACAATTAATTTTATTAAGTAGATTTTAATTTCAAAAAGTTAATGTAAAATAAAAAGAAAATGGTAATTAAATTTAATTAAAAAAACGAAGTAGATTTTAATTACATTAAACTGTACATTTATGTAGGATTTAGGAACAAAATCTCAAATTTATGGTTAAAATTACTAATTTTTAATGCAAAATTTATTAAATTTAATTAAAAAACCTAAGTAGATTTTAATTACATTAAACTGTACATTTATGTAGGATTTAGGAACAAAATCTCAAATTTATGGTTAAAATTACTAATTTTTAATGCAAAATTTATTAAATTTAATTAAAAAAACCTAAGTAGATTTTAATTACATTAAACTGTACATTTATGTAGGATTTAGGAACAAAATCTCAAATTTATGGTTAAAATTACTAATTTTTAATGCAAAATTTATTACATTTAATTAAAAAACCTAAGCAGATTTTAATTACATTAAACTGTACATTTATGTAGGATTTAGGAACAAAATCTCAAATTTATGGTTAAAATTACTAATTTTTAATGCAAATTTTAATTTAAATTAAATTAATCTATATGGAATATTACTTTGAATTTACTATTAATTTGGGGAAAATTACTAAAATTACTAAAATATTCATTACAAAGAAAAAAATTTGTGTGTGCTTTTTAAGTGGAACTCAATTTGTAATCATTAAATTTTCAAAAAAAAACACATTAGTAATCACTGAATAATAAGATAAATTTGCATTATTTGCATTATTTAACCTCTTCTCTTGAGTAAAATGTATTTGTTTAACAAAGAAAACAATAAAAAATTACTTGGTTTTACTGTGGAAAATAAAACAATTACAATTTTTTTCTGCTAAATTTCACTTGTACATAAATTGTTATCAATATTCTTCTAATTTTCTAAATACTTTAAAGTTTTTTTTACTGGGTTGCACAAATTATCACACATAGATAACAAAATACATAATTTCTTGAACATCATTTTGGTTCTTTCAAAGTGGCAAAATATAGCAAAATAAAATAATCTACATGTGTAGACAATATAAAGTGGCTGTGTTTACGTCAAACAAATGCTAAATCAATTTTGTGAAGAAGAAATTACATGCTAAAATAAATCATTAGATTACTAATTTCACCATTAACTGCCGGAGTATTTTTTACTTTTTCTTTTATTTCTGTTACTTCTTAATGACTGACTAACAAAAAGTGTAGTTTTTCTCATCTGAATAACTCAATATAAATGCTGAACAAATATTTACCACTTGTGTACATGTTTATTAACAACAAAAATCAACCTTTTTGAAAGGTCTGAGAAAAACTGCAAACATCTAAGTGCAATAAACATTTCCACAGCTGCAGGACTTGATTGTCCAAAATATTTTAAACTTTGTTTGGAAACAACTGTGTAATAAGAAAGATAAACAATAGTGGTTTCTTGATTTTTTTTAAAAACATAAACATTCTTAGAGGGATCCCTGATTAGTTGTAACATTAGACTTTATTTGATAAAAATTTATTTTAATTGTAAAATAAAAAATACTGTAGGCTGTTTAGTTCTGAAATTTTTTAAAATAGATTTTAACACAAGACGGAGCCATTTTATTTACACACAAAGCATTCTGGGTAAATGATGACGTGGATAGGTCATCGGTGCGAGGCTGCTAGCGAGCTATATCCTCCCTGAAGGTTAATCTTGGACAATATCTGATGATTGCCTCTTTTAAATGAAACCAGAGAGTGTTGACAGAGAGGAAAAGGTAGAAATGACTCAGCCTACAACTGAAAACATGGATGGAGGACCTCAGTTTAGCCTGTTACCCTTTGTGCTAGCACTGATGCCATATTGCCTTATGTATTAGCTCGGTGCTAGCGCGACAAACAAGCTAAACTGAGGTCCTCCATCAATATTTTCAGTTACAGGCTGAGTCATTTCTACCTTTTCCTCTCTGTCAACACTCTCTGGTTTCATTTAAAAGAGGCAATCATCAGATATTGTCCAAGATTAACCTTCAGGGTGGATATAGCTCGCTTACACCGAGGACCTATCCACGTCATCATTTACCCAGAATGCTATGCATGTAAATAAAATGGCCCTGTCCGTGTAATATATTTTTAAACTTTTAGTTTAAAGATTATAAAAACTAAACATCCTACAGTATTTTTGCAGTCTTTCTTTTACAGCTAAAATATATGTTTATTAAATAAAGTCTAATTTAACAACTAATTGGGGATCCCTTTAAGAAAACTGTCAGTAATAAAACACAAATATTAAAATAAAGTGCACAAATGCAGTCTGTCACATTGCAGGTCACTTAGGTAGAATCTGAACAAATTGAACTCAGCTTGAAAAATGATGTGTCTAACAAAACAACAAAGCAAAAGTTCTGACTGAACTTACTTTCCTTTCATTCTTTTAGAGTCCTCGTTTAAACCATTAACTTGTTCTTGAGGCTGTTCACTTTTGGTGAGAGCCTAGCACAATCCAGTTCAAGGAAAAGTTTCTGGAATACTTCCAAGGTATACCTTAGCTCTTTGGGATAGGCAAGATCAACTGCATATGTCAACCCAACAAGCATTGCACACGCTCTTGGAAAAGTTCCCAGAGTAGGCATAACTCTCACGCCCTCCAGCACAATGCCTATGTCATCAACCTCAGATCCAGCAGCCTTGATTTTGTAGATTTTCATCTTCTGTTCAGAAAGATCTTGTGACACACCATCTCCTTCAGCCTCCTAAAACAACAGAAATACTGTATAGGGTTTTCTGACTATAATTTACAAATATGAAAGATCTCTCACTCTGACAAACATGAACAAAGACAACATAAAAAATTCTGCTTCAACACTTACACTGTACTGTTTGATGAGGTGATCAATGGACTCCCCAAGGTACACCATCAAGCACTGAATAACCAGATCTCTGGTTATGTCAATGTTAGGATTGGGTGGTGACTGAAAATTACAAGAAAATATACACATTACCGCCATCATATGTGACTATTTATATAGACAAAACAATGGGAAATGGCTGTATTAAAAAGTAAACTGTTAAATATTAAACTGTCATCACCTGAAACATTATGTGGGATAGTTAGTTCATGTTAATGTACATGTGTAGAGTCTGACAGAGACAAAGAGTTCAAATCAATAGTTACAGAAGTAAGGACAATTTTGATATGACATTCTTCAAGTTGTATGATTTTAGTCATCTGGGGCCTCATTTATAAAGGATTGTGTGGAAACCATACTAAAAGTGAACGTAAGGCCAAAAGGTGACAATGGCGTACGCAAAAAAAAAATTGATTTATAAAACCGTGCCTACTCATGTTTCTGGGCACCTTTCCTTTATAGATCACAGCTGCACCTCAGAGTTTGCACACAAGGTCTCACCTCAGGTTCTGTCCTCTACACGCCCACAAACGCGTGACAAATACAGATTTAAAAAAGTGAACCATTTATAACACATCCACACCGGCGAGGGCGCGCGCACCCAAAGTGTGACTATAACCGTGACTTTTGCTGTCGTGTTGTTTAAATGTCTCTTGTCGGGGAGGGGTCTGTGGATCAGGGTTGTCTGAGGAGGAAGGAGATGAATGGAGATGCGTGAAATTTTATTTAAGATTTAAGTTTTTTAATTTATTTCAAAGGTCCTTATGATGCTAGCCTGGTTAAAACCAGACCCTTGTCCTTCACTTCGCTTCAGACTAGGGTCTGGACTTTCTCCATTGTGAAACGATTATTGCTGGAGGCGTGGCCTCTGCTGAGGAACCATTGGATCTTAGAAAAATTTTGAACAGGGAAAAGCATTCTGCTCCCTCCCCCTCAGAGCCATATATGGCTGCTCCCCCGTGGTCTGTTGAACTTGACAACTGCTCCGCCTCCTGCTGCTTTTTCTCTCGCTGTCTGCATATTCTGTGTTTATATGTTATTAAAACGTTTTATTAAAATAAAATAAAACCATGGATCGCTGGTCCAGCTCACCAGAAGACCAGGAAATCTGATGGGACTCGGGCAGCAACTTAAAACCTGACTTTAATTCTCTCGTGACAACCTGAGGCATTTCCTTGTTCATTTCACTCAGCGGAGGGAGAGGAGGAGAAGGAGGAGGGAGGAGGGAGCGATCACTTGACTTTTGGGGAAAAAAACAAAATAAAACTCCAGATAAGGGATTAAGAAGGGGAAATTAATAAATTTGTGTCACATATAAAACAGTCCTGCATCGCTTTGCATCGCTTTGAATGAGAACATGCGAATGCTCGGTAAAGAGGTCAGTATTAATATTGACCTCCTCATAACCTCTTACATATGCAACAAGCAAATTAGGCTTGCAATTTCAAAACAAAACTGATTAAATAAAATTTCAAACAAATGTCTGTGGAACATACTTTGGCTAAGATGTCCTGCAACTTCAATCCCATGGCTCCCCCTTTTGCATGACAAAGGACCAATAGCTTGGGAGTATCCTCATCCAGCATGGACATAAATTTGGATTCAAGGTGCACCAAGGTAATCCTGTAGAACTCATCCTGCAGCTGAAGAAACCAACAACAACAACAAACAAACAAACAAACAAACAAACAACAACAAAATAAAAACATAAAAAAGTTAAAGCCTCAAAATATTTGAAACTTGAAATATTACATGATCTAATTTGTAACTCACGTGCATAGCATCTGGACAAATGTGTGCGAAGGGATCCTTGTGTTTTAAATGTGCAAGGGCAACTGTCATACAGACATGGCTGTAGATGTCCACGACCAAAAGTTGCGTGTTGTAATCGGTAATGGCGTAGTAGATTCCCCTTTGTAGTAGAAAATGTTTTGCATATCTTACACTGCCATCCCATTTGCCGGGTCCTAAAATGATTGGAAATAAATATTTAAACATCTAAATACTTTTTCATGACAAATATAAGAGCATGGGCATTTGGACACATTTGATGTTTAAATTATAGATAAAAGAATCCTACAAAAATATGCAATTCATTTCTACTGTTATTACAAAAACAAATAGGTCAGATTAAGTAGAGTCAACTTGGTAATTCTTTGCTGCTTTAATTTCAAATCTACTAGCTTTATTTAATACAACATAATATTTCATTTTACAATGCATAGTCTACATACCGATCAGTTGAATTTAAGTGAAGAGCTCTTCCAGCAACTGAAAAGAAAACAACATTACCATAAATTGGACTGTGTCAAACAACATTTTAAATACACATAAAGATTGTTAAAAACAAATATGAATTAATCTAAAATGTTAAAGGAGAGTTTTACATATGAAATGACAATAACAGAAAGAAACTTTTATTAAATTAAAATGGGAATAGGCCCCCGTTTCTGTACCAATTAGGTGACAGACTGTGACATGATAGATCATCATTTAAGCATTTAGTTTTGTCATATTTTAAATGACATCTATGTAATCTATACAATGCCATCTCTGTCTTTGTGACATAAAAGTTCAGAAATTATAAAAGACTTATATGTCAGATTGGCCAATCAAATCAATGCAGTTTTTAGATATCATATATTGTTATCCAGGATAATAAAAGTAATAAAATCTCCTTCTAAAATTATTTTTATTCCCCCTTTTTCACAATTGCAAATGTGAGCCCTTTACTTTTGGTTAAAATAAATCAGGGATTGACAAATAGTCATGCATACGCTTTATAAAACCTAGTACTGGGCATAGATTAAAATTTAAACTACATTTAATCTCATTTGTATGCACAAAATTAAAATACGACTTAAACTTATTTAGAGTATTTTTAATGTATTGGTTTTTATATTTAAAAAAGTTCAATGCATGTTCAAAAACGTTCTAAAAATACCGCAAACATGTTGGCTTTCGTTCGTCTATCTTTCTCCACATGCTGACGGCAGCCATGTCAAGAACCCCCCCGTGGGCGATTAAAATCAACAGTGTGTTTTGAATTTCAGCGTTATTTCAGACTCGAACCCCTCCGGTGGTAAGACAGTTAAGCGTTGCAGTACTTACAGACAACTTTACGTCTATTCAGCCCACATTCGAGACGAGTTTTAAAACCAAAACTGCCTATGAAAAGTCAGACACGTTCCTCAATAGTTTCTGTTCCCATGGGTTCGTGTAAGCATTGTCTGGCAACGGGTCAACAACAAAAGCTCTCATTGGTTGAGACGCGAGATGATGAACAGCTAGAGCCAATAGTGATCAAGATCCCGCCCCCATGTGACCACTGGGTTCATAGATATCATATATAGAACACAATGTCTATGACTGGGTTTGTCAGCATGTGTGTTATCAGCACCATAGATATCTATATATAATGTCTATGATCAGCACAGCAGGAGGAAAAAAAAAGTAACTGCGCACTTTGTTAAATAAAAAGTAAACAAAATGTTCTGGTGAGGCAGCCATCAACACAATCTTGACATGGCCCATAAGCTAAATTAACAGAAAAAAGTTAAAGACATTACTATTTTTTTTCCATGAGTTTACCTGTTACATCGTTCAAGAAGAAACAACTGTCATGTCAGTGCAGTAAAGTTAACTGGAATTAGTCACGGGGGTTCCGTGGTAGGAAAAAAAATAGCTATGTCGCCAGCTTTGCTTCATTATGGTAATTGAAAAACACTGCATTGAGACAAAAAGCATAAAAAACTGACTGAATAAATGCGGCAATAACAAGTCAAGCAGCTTATAACACTGTTGTTTTGTGTGTGTTATTCCTGTCAGAATAAACCGAGTCATCCTGTTTAAAGACAAACCGTGTCACGGCCTGATCAATCTAGAAAACCAGCACAACACAGAAAGGATCCGGTTACACTTGGAACAAGTGAAGAGAAATGAAGAACTGCAATCTGACTGAGCATAGATTGAATTTTCAAAAGGAGTTCATGGTCCATCATAGTAAATCTGTTTATAGCCTATATTTTCACAAGGTAAAATGTATAGTCAAAGTTGTGAAGTTACACAACTGTAAAGCTTTAGAGCTTGTGCGTCTACTTCATGCCATTTTGCTTAAAATACACATTACAGTGCTCATTACTAATCTAATTTTGACTTAAAACATTGTTTAAAACATTGTTTAGAGCTTTTTTCTCAAAAATACTACACTGTTGTTCAAAATTTTATTGTACATTCCAAAGAATTGTCTTACCTCTGACAAAATGGAAGGTGTCCAGTCCACTTCTGAAGCATGTGTGAGCACATGGCAGAATGGGCAGCCAAGATGGCGGAAGTGTAGAGTAATTAAAATCAAAGTGCTTTAATTAGTAAAATCTATTAGATTTCTAAATCTTTTAGGATACTCATGTTTTTCTATTAAAATATGCTAAAGATATCATTGCTTATTTTACCGTAAAAAAATATAAGTAAATTTAAATTACTTAACATCTCAAAAATGTTGAATTTTGCTTACACTGAATTAAAACTATGCATGCACATTTTTACTGAGTAACAGTTATTATCAGTGGCCTATTAGATACTACTTAACCCCAATCACACTTTTTTCAGTGCAGGTGATGCAGAAGGTGTTGGTGATGCTGGTACTGGTGACTGAAGAGGGACAGGTGAGTCAGGAGAGGCAGCTGAGTTATGTAAAAAAGAAATAAAAAAAGAAAATGCTTTTACCTTTATGGAGGGGCAGGTGATGCAGAAGGTGCTGGTGATGCTGGTGACTGAAGAGGGACAGGTGAGTCAGGAGAGGCTGCTGAGTTATATAAAAAGAAATAAAAAAGAAAAGAAAATGCTGTTATCTTTATGGAGGAGCAGGTGGTGTGGATAGAAAGAGAGATGGAGTAGGGGTGGTCCTGAAGGAGGAGTTGGCAAAGAATGTAGTAGAGGTGAAGAGAGTGTCAGATAAGGTGATGTGTCTGAAGGTAGAAGGAGAATGTCTGATGCTAAACATAGTCAGTGGTTATGCTCCACAGGTTAGATGTGATGCGGAGGAGAAAGATAAATTTTGGAAAGATTTGGATAAAGTGATAGAGAATATTCCCAGGGAGGAAAGAGTGGTGATCGGAGCAGACTAGGGCTGTGCGATATGACGATATATATCGTGGGGACGATAGAAACGTGTCTATCGTGCTACTTTCCTTCTATCGTCTCTATCGTGATAAATAAGAATAAAAAAATAACGGTCGCAAAGAAGCTTCATATTGTGGTTTTGCGAGATGACGGCGCTGCTTTATGTTTGACGCACGCGCGGGTTTGCGACACATGCTTTACGTTGTTAAACTCGAGTTCAACAGAGACGCAGCCGGCATGAAGCCGGTGTCACCAGATATCTATGGGTGTCACAACATGGAGAAACAGCTGCGCAGGCAGCCCAAGAAGAAGAACTTTTACCAAAAAGAGGGGAAGCTCACCTTGTTAGCTTCCATTATTTAGCTCCGCTGAAACTCTGAGACAAAATGGGTCCAGAGGACACGAAGTTCAACCGAGTCCGAACTCGGGTCCAGTTAACCAATACAAAACAGACCAGAGACACAACAGAACCGGAATCAAACGCAACGTTTTCTCTTTTCTGTTTCTTTGCCTTGTTTACTCCAGATTCCAGTCAGAGCGGATTTCTTCTTCGTGGGTTTTATTAGCAGCCGTTGTTTTACCGCCACCTGCAGGAAAAATTTGGACCAAAGTAGGTCCAAAGTTGGACCAAAGTTTCTACTTTGGTCCAAATTTCCTTGTTCTTTTTGTTCACATTCTTATAATTGTAACTGTATCTGTAGTAAAATAAAATAAAATAAAAACTTTGGTCCAAATTTCCTTGTTCTTTTTGTTCACATTCTTATAATTGTAACTGTATCTGTAGTAAAATAAAATAAAATAAAAACTTTGGTCCAAATTTCCTTGTTCTTTTTGTTCACATTCTTATAATTGTAACTGTATCTGTAGTAAAATAAAATAAAATAAAAACTTTGGTCCAAATTTTTCCTGTACACACACACACATCGTGTTGTACAGTATATATACAACACAATGTGTATGTGTGTACAGGAAAAATTTGGTCCAAAGTTGTTTTTTTATATCGTGATATATATCGTTATCGTGATATAAAAAAGTCCATATCGTGATATATGATTTTTTCCATATCGCCCAGCCCTAGAGCAGACCTGAATGGACATGTTGGTGAAGGAAACAGAGGGGATGAGGAAGTGATGGGTAGGTTTGGTGTCAAGGAAAGAAACCAGGAAGGACAGATGGTGGTGGATTTTGCCAAGAGAATGGAAATGGCTATAGTCAATACCTATTTCCAAAAGAGGGAGGAACATAGAGTGACCTATAAGAGTGGAGGAAGGAGTACACAGGTCGACTACATTCTGTGTAGAAGAGGAAACCTGAGGGAGATTGGAGACTGTAAGGTTGTGGCAGGGGAGAGCGTGGCCAGACAGCATCGGATGGTTGTGTGTAGAATGACTGTTGTTGTGAAGAAGAGAAAAAGAGTAAAATCAGAGAAGAAGACCAAATGGTGGAAGCTAAAGAAGGAAGAATGTTGTGAGAAATTCAGAGATGAGCTGTTAAAGGCTCTGGGTGGTAAGAAAGAGCTTCCAAGTGACTGGGCTACTACAGCAACAGTAATTAGAGAGACAGGTAGGAAGGTACTTGGTGTGTCATCTGGACAGAGAATGGATGATAAGGAAACCTGGTGGTGGAATAGTGAAGTGCAAGACGCCATTCAAAGAAAGAGATTAGCCAAGAAGAAATATGACAGTGAGAGGACTGAAGAGAGGAGACAGGAATATAAGGAGATGGGACATAGAGCAAAGAGGGAAGTAGCTAAGGCAAAGCAGAGGGCGTACAATGAGTTGTATGGGAGACTGGACACTAAAGAGGGCGAGAAGGACTTGTACCGATTGGCAAGACAGAGGGATCAGGCTGGAAAGGATGTGCAGCAGGTTAGGCTTATTAAAGATGGGAATGGGAATGTTCTAACAAGTGAGGAGAGTGTGATGGGAAGATGGAAGGATTACTTTGAGGAGCTAATGAATGAAGAGAATGAAAGAGAAAGAAGAGTGGAGGTCATAGAAACTGTGGACATGGAAGTGGGAAAGATTAGTGAGGGTGAAGTCCGGAAAGCTCTGAAAAGAATGAAGAAGGGGAAGGCAGTAGGACCTGATGACATACCAGTGGAGGTTTGGAAATGTCTTGGAGAGATGGCAGTGAGGTTTTTGACTCAAATATTTAATGGAATATTTGAGGGTGAGAAAATGCCTGAAGAATGGAGAAGAAGTGTGCTGGTTCCCATTTTTAAGAACAAGGGTGATGTACAGAGTTGTAGCAACTACAGGGGAATTAAGTTGATGAGCCACACAATGAAGATCTGGGAGAGAGTTGTGGAAGGAAGGCTTAGACAAGAGGTGACTATCTGTGAGCAGCAGTATGGTTTCATGCCAAGAAAGAGCACCACAGATGCCATCTTTGCTTTGAGGATGTTGATAGAGAAGTACAGAGAGGGTCAGAAAGAACTCCATTGTGTGTTTGTGGATTTAGAAAAAGCATATGACAGGGTGCCAAGAGAGGAGGTGTGGTATTGCATGAGGAAATCTGGAGTGGCAGAAAAGTATGTTAGACTGGTACAGGACATGTATGAAGACAGCAGGACAGTGGTGAGATGTGCTGTAGGAGTGACAGATAGCTTCAAGGTGGAGGTGGGAGTGCATCAAGGATCGGCTCTGAGCCCCTTCTTGTTTGCTCTGGTGATGGACCGACTAACAGATGAGGTCAGGCAGGAATCCCCATGGACTATGATGTTTGCAGATGACATTGTGATCTGTGGTGAGAACAGGGAACAGGTGGAAGAGAACTTGGAGAGGTGGAGGTATTCACTTGAAAGAAGAGGAATGAAAGTCAGCCGTAGTAAGACAGAGTACATGTGTGTGAATGAGAGGGAGGCCAGTGGAACAGTGAGGCTACAAGGAGCAGAGGTCACAAAGGTGCAGGACTTCAAGTACTTGGGGTCCACTGTCCAGGAAAATGGGGAATGTGGTAAAGAGGTGAAAAAGAGAGTCCAGGCAGGATGGAGTGATTTGTGACAAAAAGGTGTCAGCAAAGGTCAAAGGAAAAGTTTACAAGACAGTGGTGAGACCAGCTATGTTGTATGGTCTGGAGACAGTGTCATTGACAAAAAGACAGGAGAAAGAACTGGAAGTAGCAGAAATGAAGATGCTGAGGTTCTCCTTAGGAGTGACAAGGATGGATAAGATCAGGAATGAGATAATCAGAGGTACAGCACATGTTGAACAACTGGGAGATAAAGTTAGGGAGGCCAGACTAAGATGGTTTGGACATGTCCAGAGGAGGGACAGTGTGTATATTGGTAGAAGGATGTTAGAAATGCAGCTACAAGGAAAAACACACAGAGGAAGGCCAAAGAGGATATATGATTTTATCTTTGATCTTAGCTGATATCATTATTGATTTTACTTGATTTTATCACTTGTTTTATTTTATTAATTTTTTTAAGCAAGCCTAATCTGCATCCACATGATTTTATCTTTGATCTTAGTTGATATTATTATTGATTTTATTTGATTTTATCACTTGTTTTATTTTGATCTTTGCTTTATTACACTTTGTAGCACTTTGAGATTTTTATTAATGAAAAGTGCATTATAAATGGAATTCATTATTATTATTATTATTATATACAGTATATGGATGCAGTTAGAGAGGACATGAAGGTAGTTGGAGTGAGGACAGAGGATGTAGAGGACAGAGTGAGGTGGAGGATGACTCGCTGTGGCGACCCCTGAAAAGGGAAAAGCCAAAAGAAGAAGAAGAAGAAGAAGGTGATGCAGAAGGTGCTGGTGACTGAAGAGGGACAGGTGAGTCAGGAGAGGCAGCTGAGTTATATAAAAAAGAAATAAAAAACAGAAAAGAAAATGTTGTTACCTTTATGGAGGAGCAGGTGATGCAGAAGGTTCTGGTGATACTGCTTCTACAGGTGAGTGAGGAGGGGTAGGTGAGTCCAGAAAGGCAGCTGAGGTGGAGCTCCCTGATCTGCTATACTCTTGGGCACGCGCCCAGCCTGAGCAAAGACGAACACTTAATAAATTACAGTACTGTCAAATTCAGAATACAGTTTAATGTGTAATATAATCTTAATTTAATCTTTAATCTAAATAAATGGCATTCTTTACAATAAATAAACTATACTAACAATAATAAAAATCTTAATAAATACAATAACAGTCAGAACCAGAACAATAAGCAGCAACAGACTGTTTAAAATCTAACTAATCAAGTCAACAACAGTAGCAGCAGTGTGGCTGTATTTTTCCTCATTACTCACAACAAGCTCTTCTTTGACCTGCTCCCACCTGTCCCTGGAAAAGTTCAGAGTTCATTCATCACAGACTTCTTTGCTCCAGGTGATCTGGTAAATTTCCCTGAAGCGGAAGAAGTCAACTGCTATCTCTGTCCTAGACTGGAAATAAAACACAAAGAGGTAAAAAAAACAAGTTAATAAGATTATAATTTTAAATTAAAAAGATTAATTAGAACTTCCGGGAGGGATAAAATTCCGGGAGGGACTCGGAGTAGAGCCGCTGCTTCTCCACATTGAGAGGAGCCAGTTGAGGTGGCTCGGGCATCTGGTTAGGATGCCTCCTGGACGCCTCCCTGGTGAGGTGTTCCGGGCATGTCCCACCGGGAGGAGACCCAGAGGAAGACCCAGGACACGCTGGAGGGACTATGTTTCTCGGCTGGCCTGGGAACGCCTTGGGATTCCCCCAGAGGAGCTGCTCCAAGTGGCTGGGGAGAGGGAAGTCTGGGCCTCCCTACTTAGGCTGCTACCCCCGCGACCCGACCCCGGATAAGCGGAAGAAAATGGATGGATGGATGGATGGATGGATGGAATTAGAACTTCTTCTTTTGGCTTTTCCCTTTTCAGGGGTCGCCACAGCGAGTCATCTTCTTCCACATCACTCTGTCCTCTGCATCCCCTTAAGCTTTTTCTTGGCTTATTTAAAATAAAAAAATGCAATATTGGAAAGGATTAAAAAAACAAGCTAAAACATTTAGTGAGAGCTCTAAAAAAGCTAAGTCTGGTCCTCTGGACATTAAAAAAAAAAAAAAAAGCAAAAAAATTGTAGAAACGTTTCGTCTTTCGTCCGAAAGACTTCCTCAGTCTGAGGTGCAGTGTTCAGCTCAGTCTTATAAATAGCACCATCTCACAGTGTTACACAACCAGTTGACAGCCGAAACCAGGTGCTCACATGATCAAGGAGGACCATCAGCCTAACGATGGATCGTTAGCATCCTGATGGTTGTTTGCTATTCACAGAGGACTGAGTGATACTAGCAATAACAGCATCTTAGCTTCTCCACAATGCCACAAATGTAAACGATGTGCGAGATGGGTAGTGCGCTCTGTAGTGGTGTTGTATAAAACTCCCAGGTTCTTTTACACTGTGTAACTCCTCCCCACTTGATGGCCGGTGATCCCACACACCCACTACACAGCTGCTTCAGACTGCTGCCATCAGGGAGGAGACTTATGCCGGTTACCCACTGCACAACTCGAAACGCGCCTGCCGTCCCCTTTTGGCCGCTGGTCACGGTCCCACTGAACCACTGAACACCGTCTGATGACGTACACTAGGGGGTAGCAGAGGGAGGGGTCTCTGGCTTGTTTTCCGGGTTCAGTTGTTGTTTTAACTGCACCTCCGACGGTCTTCGATGAGATTAAAACTTTTTTTTATGTTTGGGGTGATCTACACTGGAGAGGACAGCAGCCTGTCAGCAGCAACTGTAAAAATGCCACGTTTCTTACCGGAGTTTGGTTCCAATTCCTGGAGGCTCGATCCGGTGAGTTTAAAAAGTCCGAAAAAAGTCCCGTTGTGGTTGTGTAATCAGATAGCGAGGCTCTCCCGACTGTTTGCCGGATGCGTCGAGCCGCCAGAGATCAACATTTGGGACGTCGGCGGCTCGACGGCGACGCGCGCGTGCGTGTGCAGGCTGCCCCCGCGCCGCTTCGATCACTTGAATCGCGCCGCTTCCTTGTTCGCCGTGACTCCACGCGTCTCCTCCATAGACTTTGAATGTAAACCGGCCGCTTCGGCCGCTCGACAAAGGGGGCAGTGGGTAACAGGCATGAGGAGTCTCCAGGCTCGAACCAGCAGACTGAGAGGCAGCTCTGTTCATCAGGCAGTCAGGATGCTAAACACTCTGCCTGCTCTGCCTCCCCTCCCATTTGAACTGCCTTAACACAAAAAACTTTCTCACACATTACCACACAACACAAAGATTTTAACACTGGACTCTGTGTCATCAAACGGGTTATTCACTAAACTCTCGGTCATGTGCTCATTCAGTTTGCACTACTTCTCATATTTGCACAAATGTTTGTATTACATTATTGCCTAAAGTCATACTACTGTTTACATTCACTGTTTACATTTATTAATGGTGTAGTGGCAGGGCTTCCGACTTGGGACCCGAAGGACGCGGGTTCGCGCCCCGGCCACTACACACCTTGGGGTGTCTATGAGTGCACACCTAATTCTCCAGCTCCCCGGGCGCTTTCTGGCTGCTCACTGCACCACCTGGTGGTGGTTGGGTTAAATGCAGAGACGAATTTCGTCTGTGTATGGGAAACATACACAGATGACAGGAAAAGACATTATTATTATTATTATTATTATTAATACTGTTTACATTTATTACTACTGTTTACATTTATTACTACTGTTTACATTTATTACTACTGTTTACATTTACACTACTTTTATATCTACACTACTGCTGATACATATACAGTATTCTCTGACTAGCCTTATTTAAGGATGCCCAATGTGCCTTATGTGCCTTACTGCATATGCCACTTTGCCTCTATACCAACATCAACTACCTCATACATATACTGTGTACATTAACTCATATGCTGCTTTGCCACTCTTTGCAAATGTCAATGCTAGAACCTTCAGTTTATTTTATAGATATACTTTTTATACTTTTTATACTACTATGCAAAAACTCAGGACAGTATTACACTTTTATTATTTCATTTTATGCTTATGTTCATTAAATGTTTAGTGTTTTAGTGTTGGTGTAAATTTTCATACTTTTATACTACTATGCAAAAACTCAGGACAGTGTTACACTTTTACTATTTTATGCTTATGTTTATTAAATGTTTCAGTGTTTTAGTGTTTAAATGGTTACTGTTGCACCGAGGGACTGAGAGAAACGCAATTTCAATCCTGTGTATGTCCTGTACATATTGCAGTTCTGACAATAAAGTTGACTTTGACTTTGACTTGATTAAATTCATATTGTGTAATTATGCAATAACAGCAACACTACAGTATTAAAGAACAGGTCTTAA
Organism: Garcialebias charrua; assembly: GCA_038048925.1. NCBI lineage: Eukaryota > Metazoa > Chordata > Actinopteri > Cyprinodontiformes > Rivulidae > Garcialebias > Garcialebias charrua. The sequence continues at coordinate 24,162 of JBBPBX010020316.1, read as the reverse complement.
GTATTAGTGTTACACAAATATTTCCATTGCATTAAAGAAACAAATTGAAGAAAATTATTTA
>JBBPBX010020316.1:12307-23954 GCA_038048925.1 Garcialebias charrua | reverse complement strand
TGTATTATAATTTTTTTGTTTATTGTAAATGAATGGAGCAGTGCACCAGAGAAAGGCGGATGCATTTCACACTTTACACATGTGTTTATTGACATAATTACTACCGGTATACACACAGAGACAGTCAGGGGCTTGGTAGAACGCTCTAAAACTGTAGTTTAGCCAGAAAAAAATCAGGAAGTCATTGACTTGAATGTATAAACTAGGCATTGATCACTGCAATTAGCTGCAGCTAGAAGTGCCTACATGTACACAATTTACATGTTAAAAAAACTTTGTTTCAAATTCATCAAAAAAGATGTCTTAAAATCAGTTGAAGATGGGCAATAATTATTGACTGACATAGGGCCTAGTTTATCATAGTTATATCCAGTATATTTGCTTTCTACAACATTAGCTGTTTTTATGGTAAATATATTAATAATTTGTGACAGATCCAGTTGGGTTTGCCATTAATTAAACAGTTGGCAGCTGTCGGCTGTGAAATCCCGTTTTGGACTCCATCTTAGCTTTTCCACGATGCCACAAATGTAAACGATGTGCGAGATGGGTAGTGCGCTCTGTAGTGGTGTTGTATAAAACTCCCAGGTTCTTTTACACTGTGTAACTCCTCCCCACTTAAATGTCTTGCATCAAAAGCCTTGTTTACTTGCATTCCCTGTTCAGTTCCAGTCGAGAAGAACTATTCTTCGAAAATTCAAACATTCGCTATTCAAATTCCTCAGAGAAGGGGGACATCAACTTACCACTTATTTCCCTATTCTACTAAAAGTTGTTGTTTGTGATACATCAAAATGCCTAATTACTTTACAAAGTGTATGTTTATTACGTTTTTCACCTAAGGACGTCCCCAATATTTTATCTGTGCAGTGCATTCTGGGGCAATGGCTTACGGTCATTGCCCCAGGTTAGGTTGCAGTTGTGACTAAAACACAAGTAGTAAAGCTAAACAGCTGACTCATTACCTTTTAAAGGGTCCAATAGACCTGAGCATCCTACCTGGACGCCACTCTACGCGCGCATTCTGTGCGCATGCGTTCGCTGTTATAGCTCTTTTTTTTTTTTTATGCTCGCGTTTTCGCTCCAAATCCTTGTTGTACTGTGAGCAGCTCCAGCTGTCCCCTCTGCAGCTGCGCGCAGAGGGGACAAACTGAGGTCGCTGATTGGTCACTTGCTGACATGCCTACTGAAATGATTGACAGCTCGTCAGAAAACTTCGAGAACTCATCATGAAAGCAGCCCGCTGCGGTGTTCTGCTGCAGTGTTTCTACTTTATATGTTATAAAAAGTTCTAAAAAATAAAAATAATAACAGGGAGCGCTTTTCCTGCAGCTCACTGCCCACCAGGAAATATATAAAACCTCCCGCAGCCAGGTAGGACCTGAATTCATTCATTTCAGTCATCGAGTGAACGGAGGAAGAAGCGATTACTTGACTTTTGGCAAAAAAACAAAAGAAAAGGCCCGATCAGCGATAAAGAAGAGGAATTTAATTCATTTGTGTAACATACAAAACAGTCCGGCGCCGGGGAAGTTTATGGTCAGACACCGCTCAAGCGTACGCGGTCGTAAAAAAAGAGCTTTGCGCGTTTGTGCACGAGGGGCTACGCGGGGGCTACGCTTTTGCCACAGCGTACGTACGTCGTACAGAGGCGTATAGGGAGGACGCTGAGGTCTATTGGGAGGCTTAAGCCGACAGCCTGGTAAGAGAAGACCTTAGCCTTTCAGATGCACAGAGTCCTTGCAGGCCCAGTACGTCCGAACTGGTTATTTGTTTACTTTTCAACGTCTCCTGGGGTCCGCGTAGATCATCAGAAAATGCGTCAGCTCCTGGTTGACTTCAAGACGAGACGGTCCTCGAAGGAAAGTTCATGAAGAACTTTGAGCCTTTTAGCTTTGTTGAATTTATAACGGCATGTAATAAATTCTTGGCTGATGAACCAGTCTTTGACTTAATGACTCAGTTTATCTAGCCATGAGAGACAGAGAGCTGTCAGGTCTCCTGTCATTTCAACTCTGCAAAACTCTGAAGCGTTCCGGAAGCGTTCCGGAAGCAAAACGCTTTTTCTAAAGTGTTGAGATTAGGAAAACAGTCTCCTCATTGGTCCGCGTGCCAAGCGAGGAGAGTGAAACGTGAAGCGAAAACTTCAAGGTCAACAGAAAGTCTGTTTAGAAAACAGAGGACTGTTTTAGGAAAAGTGTCTGAAAGTGCAGACATACAGACGCTCGTTTAGAGATTTTAGCTGTTTCTCATTTTAACACAAAACTGAACAAGTCAGTTTGACATATCATTCAACTTTGACACTTATTCACTCAAATAATAAATCAGTCTCTACAATCTGGTCATGTTCCACTGCCTCTAAAAACCGCCATCATTAGGCCTCTTCTGAAAAAATCTAATTTGGATCCCGACATTTTTTCTAATTACCGCCCAATTTCACACCTCCCTTTTCTGTCTAAAGTGCTGGAAAAAGCTGTTGCTGCTCAGCTGCAGGATCACCTACAACAACACTCCCTGTATGAGAAGTTCCAGTCTGGATTCAGGGCAGCTCACAGTACAGAGACTGCATTGCTGAGGGTTACCAATGATGTCCTCTTGGCTGCTGACACTGGCTCTCCCTCCATCCTTGTCCTCCTTGACCTCACTGCAGCCTTCGACACTGTGGACCATAGTATCCTCCTCCACCGTCTTCATGTGGAGGTCGGTCTCTGCGACACAGTCCTGGACTGGTTCAAATCTTTCCTCTCCAATAGGCTGGAATGTGTTAGTCTTGGCAACGCCACGTCCCAGACAGTTTGTGTCTCCTGTGGTGTCCCTCAGGGGTCGGTTCTGGGGCCCCTGCTGTTTTCCCTTTACATGCTGCCTTTAGGTCAAATTATTAATCAGTTCAACATTTCTTTTCACTGTTATGCCGACGATACACAGCTTTACATCAGGACTGGAGCATCCTCATCTTCCACCTTGTCATCTCCATCTTCACTCACTGCCCTCTCTGCCTGCCTGGAGGCAATTAGGGCATGGATGAATCAGAACTTTCTTCAATTAAACTGCTCCAAGACTGAGGCCATACTGATTGGCACCCCTCACCAGGTACAAACATCTCCTATAACAAGACTTTCCTTTTCTGGACAAGACATCCCCCTCTCCACCTCTGTTACTAATCTTGGAATAAAAATGGACTCCAATCTTACATTTGAAAATCACATTAAGCATCTGTTTAAAACTTGCTTCTTCCATCTTCGAAACATCTCCAGACTTCGCCCATCCCTAACTTTTTCCGATGCTGAGAAGCTCGTCCATGCTTTTGTCTCCTCCAGGCTCGACTACTGCAACTCCCTGTTTATTGGAATCCCTGGCAAAAACCTTCAGAAACTTCAATATATTCAAAACAGTGCAGCAAGGATCTTGTTGAGAGTTCGTAAATTTGAACATATTACGCCCATTCTCCATAACCTTCATTGGCTTCCTGTCGCCTACAGAATTCAGTACAAAACTGCTCTCATTACACATCAATGCTTACACGGAACTTCACCAGATTATCTGAAGGATATTCTCATTCCATACTCATCCACCCGTTCGCTGCGGTCACAGAACAGCAATCTCCTTCACATTCCGAGAACCAAATTAAGGACCATGGGAGACCGGGCTTTCAGTGTGGCTGCCCCCCGCCTGTGGAACTCTCTTCCTGACTGTCTAAGAGCCCCACAGTCTGTGGTTGACTTTAAGAGCGACTTGAAGACCTTTCTTTTCGACCAAGCATACTCTACCTCCTCATGATTCTACTTTTGATCTTAGCTGATATTGTTATTGATTTTAATTGTTTTATTATTTGTTTTATTGTCATTTAATTCTGTTGCTCCTTGTAGCACTTTGAGATTTTCATTAATGAAAAGTGCGTTATAAATTGAATTCATTATTATTATTATTATTATTATTATTAGAAATTAATAATAATATAATAATAATAATAATAATGAATTTAATTTATAACACACTTTTCATTAATGAAAATCTCAAAGTGCTACAAAGTGCAACAGAATTAAATGTCAATAAAACAAGTAATAAAACAAATAAAATCAATAACAGTATCAACTAAGATCAAAGGTAGAATCATGAGGAGGCAGAGTATGCTCGGTTGAAAAGAAAGGTCTTCAAGCCGCTCTTAAAGTCAACCAGTGACTGTGGGGCTCTCAGGCAGTCAGGAAGAGAGTTCCACAGGCGGGGGGCAGCCACACTGAAAGCCCGGTCTCCCATGGTCCTTAATTTGGTTCTCGGAATGTGAAGGAGATTACTGTTCTGTGACCGCAGAGACCGGGTGGATGAGTATGGAATAAGAATGTCCTTTAGATAATCTGGTGAAGTTCCGTGTAAGCATTGATGTGTAATGAGAGCAGTTTTGTACTGAATTCTGTAGGCGACAGGAAGCCAATGAAGGTTATGGAGAATGGGTGTAATATGTTCAAATTTACGAACTCTCAACAAAATCCTTGCTGCACTGTTTTGAATATATTGAAGCTTCTGAAGGTATTTGCCAGGGATTCCAATAAACAGGGAGTTGCAGTAGTCGAGCCTGGAGGAGACAAAAGCATGGACGAGCTTCTCAGCATCGGAAAAAGTTAGGGATGGGCGAAGTCTGGAGATGTTTCGAAGATGGAAGAAGCAAGTTTTAAACAGAAGCTTAATGTGATTTTCAAATGTAAGATGAGAGTCCATTTTTATTCCAAGATTTGTAACAGAGGTGGAGAGGGGGATGTCTTGTCCAGAAAAGGAAATTGTTGTTATAGTAGATGTTTGTACCTGGTGAGGGGTGCCAATCAGTATGGCCTCAGTCTTGGAGCAGTTTAATTGAAGAAAGTTCTGATTCATCCATGCCCTTATTTCCTCCAGGCAGGCAGAGAGGGCAGTGAGTGAAGATGGAGATGACAAGGTGGAAGATGAGGATGCTCCAGTCCTGATGTAAAGCTGTGTATCGTCGGCATAACGGTGACAAGAAATGTTGAACTGAACAGTAATGCTTCACATTAAAGAATAACACAGCATGTAAGCACATATGAAAATGACAAAATGTTTATCTTTTGATTACATTAGAATAAAATTAAAGAAGCCAATAGTCTCTTTGTGAGTGACTATGTTCTCAGATTACATGGAATAAATTGTAGTAAATGTCTGTTTACTGAGAGGGTCAGCAGAAAGCATCACTGGACAGTTCAAAAAGACAAAGGTGTATCAGAGACCACCGTCTGGTCCACTACAACTCCTTTTTAATATATAAGAGAATCTGTTTTGATCCCAATGCTCATTGTGAACTTCTTGTGCAAAGCAGAACTTTGCGAATAAGCTTCATTTGTGGGTTAGCATTCACAAGCAACATTAGCACAAGCAACAGCTCTTTTGGCCAATTCTCTCTCCATCCATTTGGTCTTCCTCATTTCCAGTTGCATGCTGAGTCATTTCTGCATTCTCCTCTCTGCTAACATGTTTTGGTTAAAATTGAAGGGTTGAACGTCAGACGTGCAAAAATAACATTCATGCTGCATGGGACTTGCACTAAAGCAACATGTCTGTTATTTACTCAGAATGCATTGCACCATACGCAACATGCAGCCTTCTCAATAACTTTTTTTTGAGTAGGAGGCTAATGGCTCAGAGTAGGAGGCTAATTTTCCAATATAAACATTGCACATAGATGCTCCGTGCAGTGAAAAAGTTGGTGGACGCAGACTGTTTAAACGCAGATCACTGATGAAAAAGTCTGACCAGCATCACAGGCATGAAAACAGTATGAAGTCATAATGGGAAGCAGCAGTCAATCAGTTTTGTAGAGGAGGGAGAATGTGTCACGGGTACAGTAAAATAAAAGCCAAGTGATTTATTTTCTGCAAAACAACATAACTTTCAGATGAACGTGGTCTGCTCATCAGTAAACAGTGTTTGCACTTTTTAACATCAGCTGATGTTCTGCAGCAGTCTGAGCTGTGAGGAAAACTACTGTAGTCCTGCAGGAGACTCTATACATTTCTCAGGAAGTTTGTAAACATTTAAATGTATTCAGCAGCAGGTGTTTCACATCTGCTTTTTATTTTATTTTGTTTTTTATACTTTGCTAATATTTACACTGTTTATAATGTTCTATCTAAATGCTGTTCCTCTTCCACTATTTTATATTTTATAACTGTGAACCCAGTTGTTGATTCTGTTAGTTCATATAGTCTAAAGCACATACGGTATGTCAAACTCGAGGCCAAATCTGGCTGTTGTAAACATTTATTTGCCTCCTATATTTTTAATGTAGCTCTCTGATTAAATTGAAATACAAATTAGATTAAATTAACATCTTAAATATAGCTCTTAGATCGAATTATCAAATTGCCTGTAATGAGCCCTGATGGTTTTTATTTGATTCTTGTCTTTTCATTAAAAGTACAGAAGACAAGTTAACTGTGCATTAAACATTTCTATCATTTAATTAAATAAACAAGATGAAATGTTCTTCGTACAACCACAATTCATATGTATGCTACAAAATAACTTAATCAAAGGACTTCATACAGTCCAGTTGTTTTGTTTAAAGCTTCTTTTTTTTTGGCTTCATCAAAGTTATATGTAGTAAATGTGGGAGTATAGATAAGATTGTACTTTGTAACTGATGGTGTATGAAAATTATAATGTGATAAGAGTATTTTAAAATGTAAATAATATCAGCAGACATCTTATCAGTTCTCAGGGTTTGTAGTTAATCTGATTAATCCTGTCTCTTTCTATGAATGATTCCTGTCATATACTCGGCTACGTGCAGATGTTACTTCTTATTGCCATATGTGCTGTGGGTGTGCACACTGTGGGATGTAAGAGGACTTCACTACTTTGTTAATATCAGGAAATCGTAGTTTATTTAGTGATACAATTACAGGTAGTCCCCGACTTACGAGCGCTCTGACTTACGAGGTCCCGGACTTACGAGCATGCATCTCATAAAAAAAAATAAAAAATTTTTTTTTTTTTTTTTACTTTTTTTTTTTTTTTATATAAATGAATACATGTACAGTACTGGACAGTCACCAAGCACTTAGCCTATCCTAACACAGTTTTTAAAGATGAAGGAATAAGTTGAATTGTCTCCCTTTCACATAAAGGGAGCAAGCTCCCTATGGAGCCTGCAGGGAGGAGGGAGACAATTAAACTGACTCCTTCATCTTTAAAAACTGTGTTAGGATAGGCTAAGTGCTTGGTGACTGTACAGTACTGTACATTTATCTATTTATAAATAAAAAACAATAAAAAATAAAAATACTGTATATACTGTATATTTTTAATAAATAGATAAATGTACAGTACTGTACAGTCACCAAGCACTTAGCCTATCCTAACACAGTTTTTAAAGATGAAGGAGTCAGTTTAATTGTCTCCCTCCTCCCTGCAGGCTCCATAGGGAGCTTGCTCCCTTTATGTGAAAGGGAGACAATTCAACTTATTCCTTCATCTTTAAAAACTGTGTTAGGATAGGCTAAGTGCTTGGTGACTGTCCAGTACTGTACATGTATTCATTTATAAAAAAAAAAAAGTAAAAAAAAAAATTTTTTTTTTTTTTTTTTTTTTTACTATGTGATCCTACTTACGAATTTTTGACATACGAGCGCCCCCTAGTGACGGAACTCGCTCGTAAGTCGGGGACTACCTGTAGTTACACAAGTTTTCCAATCATCTTTTTTCTTCTTTTTTTTTTTGGTAAGGACATTTACACTTGTGTTGTTTGTTTATGTTTATTAAATTTGTTAATTTTTTTTACAAAAGAAACACAATACAAGACAATCCCATAAATGACAACGTACAAAATATAAAAAAATGAAAGGTAGCAGAAAGAAGAATAAATCTTGTGTTGTATTCAACAAGTAAATTGTACAGTACTTTCTAGCTCTTGTGCTGATTCCAGGCCCAGGTAAAAGGCGAGGGTTGGGTCAGGAAGGGAATTTTAATGGCTGTTGTGAAAAAGAGAAAAATTGTAAAATCAGAAAAGACTAGGTGGTGGAAGCTGAGGAAGAATGTTGCAAGAAGATCAGAGAGGAGCTGTTAAAAGTTGTGGCTGCTAAGGAAGCGCTTCCAGTTGACTGGGCTACTACAGCAACAGTAATTAGAGAAACTGGTAGGAAGGTACCGTATTTTCCGTAATATAGATTGCACCGGAATATAGGTCACATTGTCCAATTATTGCCAAAAATTAGAAAAAAATCCATAAATGGATCGCACCGGAATCTAGGTGCACCTACGTCACCGCCGACGTAACGCGTCATCCACCGCTGACGTGACGCGTCACCGCTGAGACAACCCGGAAATGTGGGGGAGTGTTTAGCTCTGTTGCAAATGTCTGCCACAGGAGCGCACAGCAAGGCTTTTAAGAAGATTAACACGGTAAAAACAATTATTTGTTTGCTAAAAATTATAGCTGACATTATAGCACAAGGGTTAGTGGTTTATTAGCCGAGTGGTTTATTAGCTATTTGCTAAAATATACACGGAAATGAAACGGAAGCTAACACGAGACAATTCCGTCTAAAACAATGAATAAAAAATCGAATTATATCTCAAATGTTTCATCCAGGGCAACAGTTTGTAAATTAAAGCCATATAATTACACTCTGGCAGCAGAAGAAATATCCACCGAGTGGTTTCTGAGCTATTTATAACATTATAAACGGAAATGAAACGAATGCTAACCGAGACGAGTCTGTCTCAAAACACGAATAAAAAAATCGAATTTTATCTCTAATGTTTAATACAAGGCAACAGTTTGTAAATTAAAGCCATATAATTACACTCTGGGAGCAGAAAAAATACTCGCCGAGTGGTTTATGAGCTATATATCTAAATAGTAGGTATCTGTTTATAGTAGCTAACTGCTAATAAAATATCTTTTTTTATCTCAAACATCTCATAAAGCTAGTCAGTTGTAAATGTCCATACAGTGATTACATTTTGTAAGTTTCATAAAAATCTGCCGAGTGGTTCTTGACTTATCTTGCAAACAAACAGCTAACAAACACAGAGCTAACAGTAGTTACCTCCAGACCAGGAGGCCGAGCAGCGAAAGAATCAGTCCAAGCAGAGGAGGCTTTTTTTCGGACACATGAGCTGGAAACGGTCGGTGGACTCTCTGGAAGTGTCCCCTAGCGGACAAAAGTGGTACTGCACCATTTTTTGCCAAAATGAAAAACGGTCACATCTGAGACAAAAATTGGTCTAAAAATATGGGAAAAAATCCATAAATAGGTCTCACCTCTCTATAGGTCGCAGGGCATGCAAATTAGGCAAAAAGCCGTGACCTATGTTCCTGAAAATACGGTACTTGGTGTGTCATTTGGAAAGGGAATGGATGATGAGGAATCCTGGTGGTGGAATAGTGATGTGCAGGACGCCGTTCAAAGAAATAGGTTAGCCAAGAAGAAATTTGACAGTGAGAAGACTGAAGATAGTAAACAAGAATGTAGGGAGATGCAACGTAGAGCAAAGAAGTTGGTAGCAAAGGCAAAGCAGAAGGTGTTTGATGAGCCGTTTGGGAGGCTGGACACTAAAGCTAGGTGCTTGGGGGAGGGGGTGGGGGAGTGTAGTGGGGCTTGTTTATTTAGCACAGCTGTTAGCAACCATGAAGCTAAGCAAATCAGATCCACACTATACCTAGTCCCACACTAGGTTCACAAGTGATACACTGGCCATAAAAACAGTCTTCCTAACATGCATTCACATTTTCTATCCTCCACTATTCACTATAAAGTTATCAAGTGTGTTACATAAATATAAATTAAACAAACACCCTTCCCTGTTCATTGTTTACACAGGCCGTCACATATGGTGAAGGCCTAATAATCATGTACAGTAGTATTGACCACAGAAGCGTTTTTTTTTTTTTTGCAGAGAAGTAAAGATTTCAGACAAACAATGCATTTCGTTGAAGACGACAAAAATAACGTTACTAACACTGATATATTTACTGCTATGTTAAATTTATTATTCTTGCTAAAGTTTTACAAGGCAATAGCCTATGCTAGGTTATCTAAACCTTAGTTTGCTACGAGAGGCACATAGCTAATGACAAGCGAATTGGAGGATTGAAGAGAATTTATTATTTATTTATTTATTTATTTTACAGATAAGTTAAAATAAGCTTACCATGCTCTGTTCAGCAAAATACGCCACACATTTGGTCCCTGCTTTGTCTGTCCTGAAAATGAAACCTAACGCCTATGACTTGAAAGTAGTCTTCATGTGCCCTCTGTTGTCATTGTACAATTATAGCTGGTTCTGGCATTTTAGGCAGGAAATTAGAAATGTTTAAATTGGCTAATTATCAACGATACCGATAGGTCCCCAAAGGCCTATATCGGCCTAAAATATTGGCCTTACCCATATACAGTATTGGATGAGTTGTAATCCTTAGCAGATGCCCGAACCAGCAACTGCTTCAATGTGGAGAAACAGTTGATCTCCATCTGAGTCCCCCCTGGATAATGGAATTTCTCATCCTATCTCTGTGGGAGAGTCCAGCTACCATGTGGAGAAAACTCATTTTAACTGCCTGTATCACTAATTTTGTTCTATTGATCTTTACCCAGAGTTTGTGACCATAGGTGAGGGTATGAATGTAGACCGTTGATTTGCTTTACAGCTCAGCTCTCTCTTCGTCTAAACAAGCCATCACAGAGTAGGGCTGGGCGATATGGACCAAAATTAATATCTCAATTTATATATATATTTTTTTAAATCGCGATATACGATATATATATCGATATTTTTTCTTTCCAGAAAGTAATAACAAAAATATATTTGAGTCAAAGTTTTGTCCCAATTGTCACACAGGCATATTTATTAACAGCTGTAACTGTACAAAATAAATGCCTAAAAAAATAAACTATTTACATATAGGCTATTAAATTGTTTATATTTTAGACATCTATTTATATATATTAAATAATAATCCTCTTCAGCTGGGGGTAGCTGTGGTTGAGAGGCTAGAACAGTCGTCCTTCAATGGGAAAGTTGGAGGTTCGATTCCACCAGCAGTCACATGCTGAAGTGTTCCTGAGCAAGACACTGAACTCCTCAGTACTTCTGGTGTGTCCCATCAGTGTATGAATGGAATAAAGCTCTAATTATTCTTTAGAGAGATCGAGTAGAGAGCTGTTTGAATGGGTAAATTAGGCACAGATTTTGTAGTAAAGAGCTTTGAGTGTCGCCCAGCCCTATCGCAGAGCTTACAATATTGCAGAAGCTGCATTGATCCTTCAGTCTATCTCACACTCCTCTCTTCCTTCACTAGTGAACAAAACCCTGAGATACTTGAACTCCTCCTCTGGAGGCAGCACCTCACTCTCAAGAAGGCAATCCACCTTTTCCAACTGAGGACCTTAGCCTCAGGTTTGGAGGTGCTGATCCTCATCCCAGCTGCTTCACACTTGGCTGCAAACCATTTCAGTCAGCTCAGGTCATGATAATTACAACTAAATGTTTAAAAGCTGAAGACCAGAGGTCATGGCATGATAATTACAACTAAATTTTATTTATATATATATACTGTATGTATATATATATATATATATATATATATATTATATATATATAATATATATATATATATATATATATTATATATATATAT
>JBBPBX010020315.1:0-43503 GCA_038048925.1 Garcialebias charrua | reverse complement strand
ATGAGCAAAACGTAGAGAAGCAGCTGTGGGTCAAGGGTGCATAATGTTTTAGTCAAAGGGTAATTTTGACTCCAAGCAAGTGAAGGGCTACACGTGGATCTAAAACAATTCTGTAATACATAATGTTTCCTAAAGTTTCAGAAAATGACTTTCTCTCTCATTCACTTGCATTGCATTATATAAATAACCTTTGTTATTAAGTCATGGGCAATGGACTGCTTTGTAAAAACCTTCCAACATAACCTCCACTGGTTATGTTGGACCAGACCTTTAGGGATTATTGAGCATGAACTTTGATGTTTTGAACTGCTTTGGTCATGGCTGCCTCAGACGAGTCGACGAGGGAGAGGGTGGATTCCAGAAACCATCTTATCACCAATTATCACCACCAAATTAGTTGGTCCACTTTGTGAATGTGCTACTTATGGGACTGAGTTTGTTGTGGCTTCTCAGACTGATGAAGCACTTTGGATGAAAAACTAAATGTTTCAACACAAAGAAACCGTCCTGAGGACCTGATTTAACTTTGTTGTATACCTTCAGGGTGTTTTTATCCATAATGTGTTTGTAGCATGGTTAGCATGTGTGGGTGAAAACAATATTTTTCTTGTTTACTAACTAAAAACAGAAATACTTACTACCACCTGTGAACACGTTTAAAATAATGGAATCTATTTATTACAATCAAGGAGAGCCCAGAAAACAACATTGCATGTTAAAATATCACCATTGTCCTCTGCATAAAGATTTTATAGCTAAAGGCTAATGTGCAATTATAGTATTTATGTATTTAAGTAGAACTTCTGTTTGTATAAGATGAAATATTAAAACTTTTTTAGCATTAGCATTTAGTAAGATTGTGCCAGTGAAAACAACTTTACCAACTAGAAAACTTCATTCTTATGTCAGTCCAAATTGTAGGCAGCACCTTCTGCTGGAAATGAGGAGAACAGCAGTTTACTTTGTTTTCATTTGAGTTTACTTTAAAAATATAATACAATACTAATTTTAAAGGATTCTGATAATAACTTTACAGCTATTCCAGCAATAAATACTGAATGGAGAATGTTCAATGGCTGCTTATATACCTCTGACTGCAGGTTGCTCATGCATACTGTAGTAATTGTCCAACTTAATGTTTTGTTCTTTTGTATACAGTAATGTCATAAAATGTTCACTTTCTCATCAAACTAAATAATTTTGTACATTTTCTATCAATGATCTGTTATTTTGTTAACAACTTAGTTGACTGCTAGAATGGCAGATACAGTATCAGCATTGCTTTTGCAAAACATTTTAACATCTCAGATGGTAAATTCAGTAGAACAGCAGGACCAAAATATTGTCTTTGATACAGATGTATCCACCTGAAGGCCTGAGGGAGTTCAAACATTTTTGTAAAGTAAAAAGTAAAGTTGTTAATTAAATGTATAAGATTAATAAATGTATTTATAAAAATCCATTGGGTTGAGATTTTGCTTGAGGTAAATGTATTTTTTTAAATATTGATGTGTTTTTGTAATGATTCGTGTTGACTTAATTTTCACGTGATATTTCTACTTCTGCATTTTTATGCATGTGATAAATTAGGACAATTTGGAAAGGAATGAAGCCAAATCCAGTTAGAAAATGTATTAATGAATCTTTTTAATTTATTTGTTTAAAAAAAAACGTATTTTTATTTTTTGTTGAAGCTGTGTTGAAATCCAGAAAATCAAGAGAATGAGTAAAACAGAGCTGACAATACTAAAAGGAGGAGAGGGCGTTTTAGTTAAAATTAATTTAGCTGCCATTTTAATCTTTGTCCACATGTGTTTTTCATAGTCTCTTTCTTATATTTTTTTGTTTCTGTCAGTCAAATCGATGCTTACAAGAGCATAACAAGAAGGCAAGTGGATAATTAAACAGTCATGAATAAAATGTGTGAAAAAGGTTTAGGAATGAAGGAAAATGTGCTCACAACACTGGAATTAAAGGTCTCAAATGAACAAACGTTGCTTGCAGGCCACAGGCATCAAACAGAGCAGAAAAGAACAGCTGCTGAGTAAAAGCCAACAATACTCACAAAGAGTGAGCAAAGCACCAGTGATGTGCTAAGGCTGATTATGATAACAAGGCTTACTGGGACCCGGTGATGTGGCTAACTCTCACTCAAGAAATGAAGAGCCGCAAATTCATCTGTAAACACAAGAACATAAATCTTTACAGCTTTATTAAATATATAAAAATAACTTGTTACTTTTGCTGCAAAGCGCTTACAGATGGTTTTTGTGTTAAGTTGATGCTAAAACTGAATTACATAGAAAATAAAATTACGGCAGATAAAATTGGGAGCTGTAATTTTTAACAATTTCTCCAACTTTACTTTATGGAGAGTTTTTTTTTTTTTCTTAACTGGTATTACAAAATGTGAATAGGTACAACATAATTATAAAGGCTATTCCAGTTATTATAAAGTTGGTCCCAGCAGTTCTTCCTTCGATTTTATCTTCGAATGGTCCTCCTATTGAGTTTGTGTATTCCTACAAATACTTGAGTATCTTGGGAGATTCGCATCTCTCTTTTAAGCTCCACGTGGAAAACTTGGTAAAGAAACTGAAAGTTAAACTGGGGTTCTTTTTCAGAAATAGATCCTGTTTATCTCTGAATGCTAGGAAACTACTTTTAGCTGTGACTTTCCTTCCTTACATTGATTACGGTGACATTATCTACATGAACACTCCTACAAGCACCCTGCAGATGTTGGATGTTGTCTATCATGGTGCTCTAAGATTCATAACTGGTTGTAATATGTACCCACCATTGCACCTGTATTCACTGGTTAACTGGACATCATTAACTTCACGCAGACTCTCTCACTGGTACATTTTCATCTTTAAATCACTTCTTGGTCTGCTGCCTTCATACATCTCCTCCTACATGTCTCTGCATGAGTGCAGCTACAGTGTGCGCTCTCAGGAGATTATTACCTGCAGTGTTCCCTCAGTGAGGACTGTACTAGGCAAAAGGGCCTACTCCTACTCCACTCCTGTTTCCTGGAATATCTTGTAAAATGATCTGAAGCTCGCAACCTTGACCTCTCCAAGTGGCTTCAAACATCTCATAAGTTCATGGCAAAAACCTGCACAAACATGTTCCTGTTTTTAGTTTTCTATTTCGCCTTACAACCTAGCTATTTTTGTTTCTTTTTTTTTTAATATCAGTTTATTTAATTTGCTCTTTTCAATTTTGTTTTATGATTGTCTACTGTCATTGCTCTTTGTTAAAATTGGATCTATCTTGCAAATGAGTCCCCAAGACTCAATGGGATGAACCTGTATAAATATAGGTTTAATTATTCTATTTTCATGTAGCCTATTCTAATTAAAAATAACAATATGATGAATATCCTGCTAATAGTGATGAGTAGACCTATTAGCATTTTGGTTTCGATAGAAAATGTTATTTTAAATAAAACTTGCACTGAAATGGCCTGTAAAATGTTTTTTTTTTTACCCACTACAGTAGTTGTGTTGGTAAGATCACTTTTCCTTTATGTGCGGCAGGAAATGTTATTGGATTTGTGATGTATTAAATTTGAAATTACACATACATGGTCTGTACAGCTGCTCCACTTTGGTTTCTACTGTATTTGCTCAGTGATTTATTTATTCTCCTCAAGGGCTCCAGTGAGATGAGTACTAGAAGATCTGAAGAGCTGGATCAGGTACAGAATGCTAGTTTAAAAAAAGTTTTTCAGTGATGATTTTGACTGAACATGTTTACTATTACATTCATTAAAAAAATAGCTAATAATGCATTTAAGTATGCCTTCAATTCAATTGTTTATTGAAGAACTCTTGATTTTACACTTTCATATTACAAGTATCACAAGTGACATAATAGAAAACAATTGCTAAATTAACATTTTTAAGAACTACTTACGGCCACCTAAAATGCAAATACTGTACAATTTTTTTAAACTTCAACTAAAGTAAAACAAAAGGTACTGAAACCATTTCTTTCCTTTTTTTTAATTGGCATTAGCAAACGTTGAAGTGGAATCATCACATTTTTATATTCCCATTCAATAAAATGTTGTTTCTTCTTAATTTCTATTTGTAAAGTTTAAACGTCTTTCATTTGACACATATGTCCATTACAACAACTAGCAACCCATCTCCAAACTCTATATTTTAACAAAGATTTTAGAAAAATTGATAAACTCTGCGAGGCCAACTCTCACTGGAAATGAGCCAGACTTACAACCGGCAATGCGGACCAAGCTCTGACACCGGTCGTACAGGGACCTAACAGCCCATATCAATGGGCCTGGTACCCCATACTCCCGGAGTACCCCCCACAGAACCCCCCGAGGGACGCGGTCGAATGCCTTTTCCAAGTCCACAAAGCACATGTAAACTGGTTGGGCAAACTCCCACGCACCCTCCAGGACCCTGTTGAGGGTGTAGAGCTGGTCCAGTGTTCCACGACCAGCACGAAAACCACACTGCTCCTCCTGAATCCGAGGTTCGACTATCCGACGGACCCTCCTCTCCAGAACCCCTGAATAGACCTTACCAGGGAGGCTTAAGAGTGTGATCCCCCTATAGTTGGAACACACCCTACGGTCCCCCTTTTTGAATAGGGGAACCACCACCCCAGTCTGCCAATCCAAGGGAACTGCCCCCGATGTCCACGCGATATTGCAGAGTCACGTAAGCCAACACAACCCCACAACATCCAGAGCCCTAAGGAACTCAGGGCGAATCTCATCCACCCCCGGAGCCCTGCCACCGCAGAGCTTTTTAACCACCTCGGTGACCTCAGCACCAGATATTGGAGAGCCCGGCCCAAAGACCCCAGGCTCCGCTTCCTCAGTGGAAGACGTGCCTTTGTCACCGATTCTGTTCATAACTTTTATGGACAGAATTTCTAGGCGCAGCCAAGGTGTTGAGAGGATCTGTTTTGGTGGCCTTAGAATTGCTTCTCTGTTTTTTGCAGATGATGTGGTCCTATTGGCTTCATCAGATCGTGATCTACAGCTTTCGCTGGAGCGGTTTGCAGCCGAGTGTGATGCGGCCGGGATGAGGATCAGTTCCTCCAAATCCGAGGCCATGGTCTTGAGCCGGAAAAGGGTAGCATGCCCTCTCCGGGTCGGGGAGGAGGTCCTGCCCCAAGTGGAGGAGTTTAAGTATCTCGGGGTCTTGTTCACGAATGAGGGAAAACTGGAGCGTGAGATCGATAGGCGGATAGGTGCAGCATCCGCAGTGAAGCGGGCGCTGTACCGGTCTGTCGTGGTGAAGAGAGAGCTGAGTCGAAAGGCAAAGCTCTCAATTTACCGATCGATCTACGTTCCCACCCTCATCTATGGTCATGAGCTTTGGGTTGTGACCGAAAGAACAAGATCTCGGATACAAGCGGCTGAAATGAGTTTTCTCCGCAGGGTGTCTGGACTCTCCCTTAGAGATAGGGTGAGAAGCTCAGTCATCCGGGAGGGACTCGGAGTAGAGCCGCTGCTTCTCCACATCGAGAGGAGCCAGTTGAGGTGGCTCGGGCATCTGGTTAGGATGCCTCCTGGACGCCTCCCTGGTGAGGTGTTCCGGGCATGTCCCACCGGGAGGAGACCCAGAGGAAGACCCAGGACACGCTGGAGGGACTATGTTTCTCGGCTGGCCTGGGAACGCCTTGGGATTCCCCCAGAGGAGCTGCTCCAAGTGGCTGGGGAGAGGGAAGTCTGGGCCTCCCTACTTAGGTTGCTACCCCCGCGACCCGACCCCGGATAAGCGACGAAAATGGATGGATGGATGGATAAACTCTCAAATCAAGAAGCTTTTGAATTATTTTAACATCTTACCTCTCCATCAATCTGTTTCAGGAAACAACACAGCAAATGACTGCTTCGCTGAAGTTCCCTTTCAGTTTGGTTCACTCTGTGCAAAATAATTGCTACGGGAATTGCACCCCCGCGCGGTTACCTGAAGGAATACACTCATGCCTTTACGGCAGGGGCGTCACCGCCACACCGGAGGCCCCGCCCTCTTTGTATTTAGGCGGTGAGCGCCCCTCCATCTTCCTCTTTTTTGCCCTTCACCTCGCTTAAACACCTGAACTTCGTAGGACTTCTCTGTTGTCGCATTGCTCGACTGGGGTGAGCTCGCTCCCTACACTGAGCGTACAGAGAAATTTTCCTGCGCACTACTGGGCTGGCGAAAACTAGTCTGGCATTTTCCTACTCACCCTCGAAGTTTTGTTCTTTTCCGCAGGTTTTCGCTCGACGGCGCTAACTGCGTCACAACTTCCTGCTAACCTTAGCAGGCTTTTGAGCAAAAGAAAAGACGACGGAGAAGACAACTTCGAAGAAAATAATCTTCAAAATCAACTCGACGCTTCTCGCAGGACATGGCTCCCAAGAAGGGAAGACGGAAGACAAGGAGGAGAAAGACCAGGACGACGAGTCCTCGCTCGCGCCCTTGCCCCAACGGCTGTGGCCACTCCCTTTCTGCAACGGACACCCACAAGGCCTGTCCTGTCTGCCTGGGGATTCTGCATGCAAGGAAGGCGCTGGAATTCCCTGACTCTTGCCCTCACTGCCGCCGAATGTCAACTGCAGTGGGGAGACGATGGGCTGTCGCGCTGGCCAAATCCATGGCTAGAAGCGCAGCGCTCAAGGTCGCACGTCGGCTTCCTCCTGCTCCGGAACCCGATAGCGTGGACCTAGAATGCAGCGGACGAGTTGGAGAGGACGAAATGTCGGACTCCTCGGGTGCCGCCGAGGACTCGACGCCTGAAGTGTCTGACCTAGACGCCGAATTTGGTGACAAGGGAGAAATCGTGAGTTCCTCCCAGAACCTGGCGCACATTCTCCCGGAACCGGACCTGTCGGTACCGGCCCTGTTCGACTTGTGTCGTAGGGCAACGGATGCTCTGCAGATCACGTGGCCGGACCCGACGCCTCGCCAGCAGGCTACGAGGCTAGCGGGAAGCTACTTCCACGCGAAGCAACCAACAACGTCGCAAAAGATGCCCATCTTTCCGGACTTCCTCACGGAGCTGAAACGCTCCTGGGTGGATCCCGGAGCTTCTATCATGCTCCCATTGTCCCGGCTCCTCGACGTGGCGGGAATGGAAGCAGTAGGCCTCGACAGCACACCCCCCATTGAGGAGACTCTGGCGGCTCACCTAGCCCCCGCCGCCTCGGGGATGAAACCTACGCTACCCAGCAGGGCCTGCCCGCTTCGGAGAAACAACTCGGAAAGTGCTACAAGGCTCAGGGCCTCGCGGCTCGCGCAATGAACGCATCAACCTTGGTGCAGGCGTACCTGGCGGAAAAGCTGCAGCACGTCCAGGTAGCAAAAGACGAACAGGCCGCAACGGAAGCCGTGGGGGAGGCTCGCCGTGCCTCGGACCTCGTGCTCCGCTTGATGGGGACAATAGCCATCTCCCAAGGCAAGGCGATGGCGGAAATAGTTGTCGCCCAGCGCCATCTTTGGCTGACCTTATCGGACCTCCCGGAAAACCAGAGGTCAACTTTCCTCCAGCACCCGATCGACTCGACGGGGCTTTTCGGGGGAGCTCTGGAATGCGTCCAGACCAAACTGGAACAGAGACGCAAACAGGCGGAAGCCCTCCGCGAGGGGTTGCCAAGAAAGAACTTTGCCCCCCGTAAGGAGAACACAAATGGCCCCCCACGGAAGAGACCCGCAGGTGGCGGTGGAACCTTCCAGGGACAGCCGAGGATCTCGCCAGTCTCCCCAGACGGAAAGCAGGCTCGGACCTGATGAAACAGGACGAACTGACAATCTCACAGGTTTATCCGCCCATGTGGTACGGGTACCTGATCTATTGGGCCCAGTCTCCCCTCGTAAAAGACTACGAGGAGCGAGCGGCATATGTGTGCGCACCAAACGCGACTCGACCATTGCATGTGTAAACAAAATAAACACTGTTTCAAACATGTATAAAAATAAAAGTACCAAAGCACAGACTGCCCTGGTTCTTGACTCGAGTCCCATTTTTATAAACCAACCATGTGGTCTAACTATGAATTGCAGCGAGACACGTGAGCTAGATCTCGTGGTATCTCCCGTCGGGCAGATCATCCTGTCCGGGGGAGGGCCAGAGGGGTCAACGGTCACCCCTCTGGCTCTCAAACGTGATGGGCTGCAACACAACATGCCATCCAGACTCAGCACGCATGCGCAGGCCTGGAAGGCGTGCCTACCAAAT
This sequence comes from Garcialebias charrua, assembly GCA_038048925.1. NCBI lineage: Eukaryota > Metazoa > Chordata > Actinopteri > Cyprinodontiformes > Rivulidae > Garcialebias > Garcialebias charrua. The sequence goes on along the minus strand of JBBPBX010020315.1, from coordinate 35,295 downwards.
GATTGGGTCATGACAACAATTCGTCATGGGCTCAAATTGCAATTTTCTAAGAAACCGCCCCCTGCTCTCCGGCCACTACAGCAAGTACTTCCTGGTGCCCAAAAAGGATAATTCTCTGAGACCAATTCTGGATCTCAGGACTCTCAACAAAAGGATTAAAACATTTAAGTTCAAGATGCTTACACTGCGACAAGTTCTCCAGGCGGTGAGACCTGGAGACTACGCATGTACAGTAGACTTAAAAGATGCCTATTTCCATATAGGCATTTGGAGGAAACACAGAAAATTCCTCCGTTTTGCTTTTGAGGGAATCGCTTATGAATTCAAAGCTTTACCCTTTGGTTTAAAGACTGCTCCACACACATTTACAAAGTGTCTGGACGCAGCTCTGACCCCTCTCAGGAATCAAGGACTCAGGGTCATGAACTACCTGGATGACCTGCTGATTCTGGCTGAAAGCAGAAAGCAGGCCCAGTCACACTCTTATAAGGTGATTTCTCACCTAGAATCTCTTGGGTTTGTTATTAACCTGCAAAAGAGCAATTTAACTCCATCACGGGTTACTGTATTTCTGGGAGTACAGACCAACTCCATTCAGTACAGAGCATGGCCCTCAAAGGAACGAGCTTCCTCCATTCACTCTTGCCTGAGCAAATTTAAATTAGACCATCAGGTCTCTGTAAAAACCTACCAACGCCTTCTAGGCCTCTTGGCAGCGGCCATTCCATGTGTGCCACACGCATTACTGAAAATGCGGCCCATGCAGCTATGGCTGAACCAACGGATACAACCTAACCTACCTAAACAAAGGGGGATGGTTAGGATAAATTCAGAGTGCCTGGAGGCTCTGGAACCTTGGAGAAACGTGTCAGTTTTCACGGATGAGGTCTCACTGGGAAGGGTGTCATCTCGTGTGGTCATCACAACGGATGCCTCAAAAACAGGATGGGAGGCAATCTGTAGGAATCAGAATGCCTGCGGCCTTTGGAACGAACAGGAAGAAAGATTACATATCAACTTCCTGGAATTGTTAGCCGTATTCCTGTCATTAAAATTCTTCTTCCACAAAGGTCTGATTGCTGGACAACACATCCTGGTGAAATCAGATAATAGGACCACAGTGTCCTTTATCAACAGAGAAGGAGGAACAAGGTCCCAGGCCCTCTTCCATCTGACACAAAGGATGCTCACATGGTGTGCTCCAAGGATCCTGTCGCTCAGGGCAACTCATGTCCCTGGTGAACTAAATTACGGAGCAGCCGCCCTCTCTAGAGGCCCTCTGCTGGCGTCAGAATGGAGCCTGAACCCACGGATTGTGGGACAGGTATGGTCACGATTCGGGAAGGCCTCTGTGGACCTGTTCGCCTGCAGGGCTAGCTCACACTGTGACCTTTACTTCTCCTTGAGGGAAGTGGATGCCCCATTGGGTATGGATGCTCTGGCACATGACTGGCCAGCAGGGGTACTTTACTATGCGTTTCCACCTGTCCCTCTGATCGGGGCGACACTGGAACGGGTACGTAAGGGAGCTCTCTCTTTGATCCTTATAGCCCCAACTGGCCGCAGAAAACGTGGTTTCCAGAGCTGATTTCAATGCTATCTGGGATACGATGGCATTTGCCTTCTCATAGGGACCTCCTGACTCAGGCGCATGTTCAACTCTTTCACCCACGTCCAGAGTTGTAGCAACTTTCAGCCTGGCCTTTGAAGGGGTCTGGCTGAGAGCCTAGGGCTTCGGTTTCTTTGTTCCAAAAAACAAAAAAACTCAGAGAGCTTCCAGGGGCCTGTGAGGTTACCCTGTGCTTGGCCTGGGTTTTCTACCTCCACATTTGCCATATTTATGCCCAGTGGAGACATCATGTTGTTGTTTACATGTGGCATTTTTTCTCCTCTTAGCATATGCTTTCTACAGAAAGCAGCTGGGAGATGCCTGTCTTTAAGACGGATGCTCTCACATACACTTTGCTGAGCATTTCAAGGGCGTGAATGGATTACGTTCCCATAGCAAGTATGTTGCACCGAGTGAACCAAACTGAAAGGGAACTGAAAGTTATGCACCATAACTCATGTTCCCTGAAGGAAGGGAACGAGGTGCAACATATCTGGCCCTTTTCAATGCTGAAAGCTCGGTGAAGTGCAATTGTTGAGGAAGATGGAGGGGCGCTCACCGCCTAAATACCCAGAGGGCGGGGCCTCTGGTGCGGCGGTGACGCCCCTGCCGTAAAGGCGTGAGTGTATTCCTTCAGGTAATCGCGCGGGGGCGCAATTCCCATAGCAAGTATGTTGCACCTCGTTCCCTTCCTTCAGGGAACATGAGTTATGGTGCATAACTTTCAGGTTTTTGAAGCACTTAATGCTAAAGATTATTGTGCTGCATTTTATTTTTTCATTCATTCATTCAACCTTTATTTATACAGGCTAGCCTTATAGACCTGTCTAAAGCTTTTGAGTCAGAGTCAGAGTCAGAGAGTCTTTATTGTCATTTGCACCGCATGTGGTACATGTGATGAAAACGAGATTATGTACACGGGGTCCCAGTTACATCCAACAACAAATGCAAGAGAAAAACAGTAATAACATCTAGAATTAACTAAGAAAAACATCAACTAGTAATACACTAAGCCCTAATATAGTGGAAAAACATCATTATAAACAGCAGCACGAACATGAGTCTGTATGAGCAGATGGTCACAGATGAACACAGCAACAAGAAAACAGATCAGTCTGTATGAGCAGATGGTCACAGATGAACACAGCAACAAGAAAACAGATCAGCATCAGCATGATGTGATATTTTGCAGTGTTTGTTTTTATTTTATTTTTATTTATTCATTCATGAGTCTAACAGCCTCAGGGTAGAAGCTGTTCCTCAGTCTAGTGGTTCTACATTTGATGCTCCTCAACCTCCGTCCTGAGGGGAGTGGGGCAAAGAGTGAGTGTGCTGGGTGAGTGAGGTCTTTCATGATGCAGGTGGCTCTTTTCCTGCATCTGGAGGTGTAAATGTCTGTGATGGTGGGGAGACTGACTCCAACAGACTTCTGTGCAGCCTTCACCACTCTCTGTAGAGCTTTCCTCTCTGCAACTGTGCAGCCTCCATGCCACACGTTGATGCTGGAGCACAGGACGCTTTCCACTGCACACCTGTAGAACGAGGTGAGAACTGGGCTGCTCAGACCAGCACGTCTCAGTCGTCTGAGGAAGTAGAGTCTTTGATGACCTTTCTTGATCAGGCTGGTGGTGTTGTTGGTCCAGCTGAGGTTATCATTCAAGTGTACACCCAAGTATTTGTAGCTGGAGACCACTTCCACTGCAGATCCACCTATTTTCAGTGGGGCGTGGGTGTGTTTATTCCTTCTGAAGTCCACAATCATCTCCTTTGTCTTCTTCACATTCATGTGAAGATTATTCTCTTTGCACCAGCTCTCCAGGTGTTCCACCTCCTGTCTGTAGCTGGACTCATCATTGTTTGTGATGCATCCCACCACCGCTGTATCATCTGCAAACTTAACAATATGACAGCCTGGAAGTGTGGCTGTACAATCATATGTGAGCAGAGTGAACACTTTTGACACTGTGGACCATGATATTTTATGTCATAAGCTCTCAAAAATTGGTTTCTGGGATCATACTATTGGTTGGTTTTCTAATGATCTCTCAGATCGAAGGCAATGTGTTCAACATAATGGTACTTTTCCCAGTCATTTAAAGGTTAACAGTTTTATAGCACAAGGCTCAGTCTAAAGACCCACCCTCTTCACAATCTACGTAGGTCAGATCATCCCTGATGCATCTTTACATTTCTATGCTGATGATACAGTTGTTTATTGTTGAGCTAAAACAGTTGCTAAGGTTCCGTCTCAAACTTGTCCTAAACACTGACAAAAACAAAGGGATGTTTTCAAACAGGAAGTCAATTCCAGCAGTTCTTTAGATTTTCATCTTCGAATGGTGTTCCAATTTGTTGATTCCTACAAATGCTTTGGTATCTTGGCCAATTCGCATCTCTCTTTTAAGCTCCACATGGAAAACTTGGTAAAGAAACTGAAAGTTAAACTGTGTTTCTTTTTCAGAAATAGATCCTGTTCAACTCTGAATGCTAGGTAACGCCTTGTAACTGCAACTTTCCTTCCCTCCATTGACTACGGTGACATTATTTACATCAGGGGTGTTCAGACTTTATCAACATGCAAGCTATTTTTGAAATGATCAAGTCAAAGTGATCTACCTACTATAAGGCCCCGTTTACACAAAAACAACCTGTGGAAACAGTGATTTTTCAATGTTTATTGGGGGTAATAAACAAAAAATAAGCTGGTTTACATGAAAAATGCTGTAGTTTTCATGTCAGTCAGGTTGCCAAATAAGAAATTATGAACTATAGTACAGTACTGTGGCTTTAAAATTATAGTATTTTGACCTAAACTGTTGTGTTTGCTGAGTAAAGATGTTCTAAGATTCAATTCAATTTACCGGTAGTTTATTTATATAGTGTCAGTTCACAAAATAAGTAATCTCAGGGCATTGAACAGACAATTATTTTTTTAATGTCATGCTGCGATCTACCAGTACTACCTCAGAGATCTACCAGTAGATTGCGATCTACGTAATGAGCACCCCTGATTTACATGAACGCTCCTACAAGCACCCTGCAGATGTTGGATGCTGTCTCTCACAGTGCGATAAGATTCATAACTGGCTGTAACTACAGTACCCATCACTGCATCCTGTATTCATTGGTTAACTGGTCATCATTAACTTCACACAGACTCTCTCATTGGCACATTTTCATCTTTAAATCACTTCTTGGTCTGCTGCCTTCATACATCTCCTCCTACATGTCTCTGTATGAGTGCAGATAGTTACAGCATGCACTCCCAGGAAATCATTACCTGCAGTGTTCCCTCAGTGCAGACTGAATTAGGCAAAAGTGCCTTCTCCTACTCTGCTCCTGTTTCCCGGAACACCTTGCAAAATGATCTGAAGCTCTTGACCTTGATTTCTCTAATGGATTTTAAACAGCTGCTAAGTTCATGGCAAAAACCACTGCAGACATGTTCCTGTTTTTAGAATTGTACATAGCTTTACAATGTAGTTTTTTTTTTTGTTTCTTTATTTTAATACTATTTTCTTTCATTTTTCTTTCATTTATTATTTTCAGTTTACATGCTTTATTTTAGGATTGTCTAATGTCTGTTGTTGTCTTTGTTGTCTACCGTTGTCATCATTCTTTGTTAAAATCAGGTCTCTCTTGTAAATAAGTCCCCAAGGCTCAATGAGACTAACCTGTATAAATAAAGGTTGGATGAATTAACCTGGATTCAAGGATGAGGCGATTAAAAATTATTGGTAAAAGGTCAGGATCGTGATGGCATCATGAAAACGGTCTTATTGGGGAATTTATGGCGCAAATATAGAAAGAAAAACCTCACAAACCTTTCATAGCATAAAATGAAGAGGGCCCATGTTTTATAGCTACATTATCAAATGTCAAGTCCAGTAGGTTAAAAATATAAATGGACCACATGAGCAGGTGTATAACTGCAAGCCTGGGATTCAAGAATTTAACCTTATTTGTCGTGTCTGTCTCAAGTTAAAGAGGTTAGTGTGCGCTGTATGTTCATGTGATGTGGGCATTTCTTTATTGGAATAGATGGAGTGGGCACAAAGGCTCCCATTAACCTGCCATTTCACAGTCCACAAAGTGCAATAAAATAAGGGTAGCACATACACACGCACTACTCCTTACACCCTTTAGATAAGTAAAACATGTGATAGCTTTAACTTCATGTGTAATCATACCACTTTATAGATCCTCTGAGATAAACACACTTTCTCATTTCCCACACACACACGACACCCCACCCCACGCACACACCGAGACACTGTATGTGATCATTCCCTCTGGACATGGTCACTGTATTGCATCATCTGTGATTCAAGTCATGGAAGAAAAGACATCTGCTACCTTCCAAAACGTAATTGCCAATATCTAAGTGTGGAATTGTAGAATTACACTCTCTGCTAAGTTCACCAGGAAGAGTTTGATTATTTGTTTCACTATGGACTATGGTTGCACAGTGGGGAGTGGGGGGTCACCATCCTACTTCAAAACCAAACATTTTAAACTAGCCTTGCTTCATTTTTTTCCCATCAATGCTTTATTTAATGCACATTTTTCTTTATAAAGACTTTGTGTGCTCAATCAGGAGAGGACTAGTCTGCCAAAGGAGTACGACTATTTATAATAGACATGACAGAGGAATGGATATAAACACATGGAAGAAACCAAAAACTGTGGACTCAGTAGAATGTAACTCAATTCTTCTTCAGCTTCTTCAATTCCTTGTTTTCATTTGAAATGTATAAAATACTATGTATTATTTTACAATGTGTTGAATGATGGGTTAAAACTGCAACTGTGTATCAAAACTTGAATAAGAGATAGATTTGATACAGTTTGCTATCCTTGTTTGTTTTGGTGATGACATAAGAACCATGTTTTTGCTCTATTTTCTCTCTCTTTGGAATCTCATGTTGCTGATGGTTGAGTAGCTTACCTATGATTCTCCTCTCACTGAGAAAAAGAGACTGCATTTGAAAGAAAGTAGCTTGGTAGAGAGACCGTGGGAAAGATAGTGAAGAAAAAAAAAAAAACAAGACTGGCAGAAATGAGCAATTTGGAAAAATAAAGAGACAAAAGATTAAATGTGACAGCTGAGGTTTTTCTGGGATCCTATGCACTGTAAATGTTGTCAGTTGGCAAATTTTAACATCCTGGGATGACTTCCAAATATAACGTCCTTTTTCCCTAAACAGTGAACACAGCGGATCATAGAGATCTCCTTAAAACATTTCATAAACCTTTTCTTGGAAGTCATAAATAGAAACATTAACTATGATACTTTTATCCTTTTTCTTACCAATTTTGAATTTATTACACCCTAATTAACACTTGGGGGCAAGGTTGTTTTAATCAGCTTGCATTAGAAGTGTGCCAAAATGAGCAGATTTGATACTGTGAATGAACAACCACAAACATAATGAAACATTTTCCACTCCTCCATGCTCGTAGACAGTAAGAGGCAGTCTGTGAATTGTTGGTGAATTTTATTGTATAAAATTTCCTCTAAGAGCTAATTGTACATAACCTAAGCGTTGGTGACCTTCCAGTCTTAGCTGTGCCGTTTAAGAAAACAGTTTGCTTTGACCCCTCTACTTTTTATCATGCTTGTATTTTGCACATTGTACATGTGTAATGTTCATTCAACCTTTATTTAGGCAGGTTAATCCCATTGAGCCACGAGGACTCATTTACAAGAGAGACCTGACTACAAACAAAAACCGATGACAACAGCAACAGTAGATTTTCCTTGGACAATCAACAATAGACAATCATAAGCGAGAAATACAGATGCTTTTTTAACAAGTTAAAACAAAGATGTCAAAGTAGCAAAAAAGACAGATTATAAGGCAGATGTAGAAAATCAAAAACAGAAACATGTCTGCATTGTTTTTTGCCAGGATTCCAACAGATTCTTAAAACCATTTAGAGAGGTCAAGGTCGAGAGCTTCAGATCTTTTTGTAAGATATTCCATGAAGCAGGAGCGGAGTAGGAGAAGGCCCTTTTGCCAAGTTCAGTCCTCACTGACGGAACACTGCAGGTAATCATGTCCTGAGAGCGCACGCTGTAGCTGCACTCACGCAGAGACATGTAAGAGGAGATGTATGAAGGCAGCAGAACATGAAGTGATTTAAAGATGAAAATGTGCCAGTGGAAGAGTATGCGTGAGGTTAATGATGTCCAGTTAACCAGTAATGCTTTTGCACTTTTCAAAAAATCTAGCCTAATATGTGGGAATCTGTGTTTTGTCCTGTCATTTCTTTAATCCTTGTATTTCCTTCACTTTCTTGTGTTTTTCTTCCTTTTTGTTTAGCTCCTGTCACACCTGTCTACAATCCTAATCACCCCAGGTGTTTGCCATTTTGTCTTGTCAGCCTCCTTATACTGTAAATACACATTATTTGTATTTCCTCCTTTGTCTGTGGATTGTGCTTGAAAGCCTATCATATCTGTTCTTCCATCACTTCCTCCATCTTTTCATCATTCATGTGTTTTGCTGCCCCGTCAGCCTTTCGTTTCGTTTTGTTAAATAAGTGGTTCATCTTTATTTTACCTTTTGAGTCTCCTGTGTCTGCCTGCGCATGGGTTCAACATACATTATAACAGATCATGTCATAAATAGAAAAAATAAACTATGGTACTTTTTTTCCCCCTTTCTTACTATTTTTGAATTTATTAACACAAGGGAGTAAGGTTGCTTTAGTCAGCTTGTGTTACAAGTGTGCCAAAATGAGCACATTTAGTACTGTGAATGAACAACCGCAAACATAAAACATTCTCCACTCCTCCATGCTCAACATGTCAATCTATTGTAAATTTCCTGTTGCTCTGAGAGGAAATGTTTGTTGTTACAATGTGATTTTTTTTTAAAAAAAGGACAACATGCTCTGATCTTTGAAAGTTTGTGATGAGAAAGAATAATTTACCAATTACCAAAGTAGAGTGCTAACATCCTACTTGGGTACAGATGGAGTGTCAAAAGATTACAATACAATAACATGAAACCAGTAAATAAATATACAGTATACAAATCCTCTCAGCTCGGCTTTTCCATCAGAGTAGTTGCACTTTAGGTCAAGTTCTCTACTGGAGGCTAGAAGCTTGAGGGTTCTGTATCATAGTTTGTTTTTAGACTGTCTGTGCTCTTCCGAACAGAGATCTTCGAGAGGATCTGCTGGAGTCACTTTGCCAGTTTAGAGGTCACAGCCTCAACTGCTGGTGACCACTGACTCCCTGATGCCTGGGTTCCACAATTTTTACATTATCTTTCTCAGCCTTTGGTACTTGTCAAGGTTCCTGTTCTCCTCTTTTAATGTCAAAATGTATTTATTTGTCTACAAAAGCTAAGTCTGGTCCTCTGGACATTAAAAAAAAAAAAAAACAATTGTAGAAACGTTTCGTCTTTCGTCCGAAATACTTCCTCAGTCTGAGGTGCTGTGTTCAGCTCAGTCTTGAGCTCAGTTTTGTTTTTTGTTTTTTTGAATGTCCAGAGGACCAGACTTAGCTTTTTTTTAAGATTTTTTTCTACCTGGATTATTGAGCATGCATCAAGGTATGCATTTGTCGTTCGCACTGCAACTGTGTACACAAGTTCCCAGTTACATCCAACAAAAGTGTAAATTGAAAAGATAAACAGTAGTAAGGTCTAAGATATGAACTAGTTAGCAGCACATATCAAAAATCAAGTGGCATTACAGTGATCCCCTCCCCCCCACACACACACCCACACCCACACACAGTGATTATCCTGGTTAGGGATTCATGAGTCTAACAGCTTCAGGGTAGAAGCTGTTCCTCAGTCTAGTGGTTCTACACTTAATTAACATGATCCTCTGGTTTTAGACCCATTGGCAGGCAGGTGAGGAGAGCAGGAGTTTAAAATAATAATTTATTCAAACAATAAAGCAAAAAGCTGGAAAAGTAGCAAAAACTTACAAAACGAGGAGCTGACCAGAACCAGGCAGAACGGGTCATCAAGCAAAACAGGAACACACAGAACTGAGGAGGACCGGGTCGTCTGTGGTAGACAGAACAATGAGTTGATGGTTTAGTGTTGGAGAGGAGAGGATTAAATAAGGCAGAGGTAGGGTGAGTAATAAGAGCACCTGGGATGGTTGATGATTAGAGACGGGTGTGAATGGTAAGAGACTGCGAGGCTGAGAAGTGAGTGGAGAGTGACAAATAACACAGAGTCAAAACCAACAGGAACAGAAAGACAACAAGGAGCAGAATGAAAAGTGCAATAAGCAGAAAAAGGAAAAGAAACAAATCCAAAGAAAACAGACACAGGGACAGACCCTGTCTTTAATGCTCCTCAACCTGCTGCCTGATGGGAGCGGGGCAAAAAGTGTTTGTGCTGGGTGAGTGGGGTCCTTCATGATGCAGGTGGCCCTCTTCCTGCATCTGGAGGTATAGATGTCTGTGATTGTGGGGAAGTTGACTCCACACTAATGTTATGGTCACTTTGAATCACTGCATCATTTCCTCTGCCTTCTTCTCTAGTTTGTTGACCATCACATACTTGGTTAGTTACCGTCACCTGTTTGTCAATCTAGATCTGGAAGTCCTTCTGTTTCTTAGTCCTGTCATTCTCCACCACTCTTGGTGGAGCTTCCATCTAGGAACCTCAAGCCATTCTTTTGCATGTGCTCCTGTACGTAGGCCCCTCTGGGTATGTCTTGCCTGACTTAATCTTATACTATACTACTGTGAGCTTGTCTGACTCAGGGGCATCTTTGTGCAACTTTCATCTTGGGTCCTGCCTGGTATGTTAGAGTCTGGCCTACATTACTGTTGGGCTGAAGGTCTGTTCTTGTGCCGCCATGATTAATACCGGTGTTCTGTCCTCCAGCCGAGCCTTGTCTAGTATAAGTTTATGCTTAAATTGACAGAAATGATCAAAATGAAGTGTAACTGGAAGCTGTTTTTCAAACTTTTTTTTATATACATCTTGTCAGTGGTTAATGTCATACTCCTAAGGTGGAGTTATTGTCAAACCTTTTGTGGCAGCAGTTGTCACAGAGACGTAGCCCTGCTGGACCGCACACATAAACAGACACATTCACATGACTACATGACAAGGTCAGTGGCTCAGTGGTATTCACCTGCTAGCTGTCACATCATATTCACAGGTTGTAGAGGACATACTGTACTGGTTGTTAGCACTGAACTCTTTCAGCTTGTCATTTCATGGCTGGAACAACTATTTCAAAGGCAGCAAATAGACAACTATAAAATATGAAGTAGAGCACCTTCAAAAATTTAGTTCTTTTTCGTCCTTGATGCTTACCAGTTGATTTTAAACACACAATTTCAAGTAGAACTGGTTGGTCCGCTCTGATTGGCTTGATTGACAGAATAAGTATTTTGTGCGTTGATCCATAGAGAGGAGTGGGCTTCAGCGTGTTCGATGAGCCTGTGTGAAGAAGCACTCCTCAAAATTACACTGTAAATGAAGCTGCATTGATTTTTTCTTAAGGAAGAGTGGGAGCACACTGCTTAACAGAGACAGGAAGCAGAGAAACCAGTATGATGGGATCATTTTCTTCAAAGCTGAAGCTTGATGATAAGACCCTACAAGCTACTAACAATCATCTGGCTTATGTTGCCTTTATGACTCAACATCCACCACCACCCCTCCCCACACACACACACACACGTACTGTTCAGTTACTATTTAGACACAGTATCAGAAAGACAGTAGCCCACAGTAACCAAAACCATTGCACACAGTTGAGCTTAGGCTCACTTTCTCTCTAATTGTCTTTGTCAAAGACAATTAGAGAGAAAGACTTTGAGATGACTCTGTCACTCTATAATCAAATCTTGAATTATGATTATGGGCCTGGAAATCATCCCTTTTGAAATGAGACACACTTGAGTGCATTTACTCAGGCATGTTTACAAGAGATGCCCTGGCACATCCACACACAAAACTACTCATAAAACATGCAAGCCTGCTCAAACAAACTTCCAAAACCTTTGCAGACACAATACAGATCTATTTTCTTTATATATGAAAGAATGCTGTTTATTTGTACATGAGTATATAGGGAGTTTTGTCTCCAGGTCAAGTCACCTTGGCACAGAAAGAAGAGGATATTCAAGTTATTCATTACATTTGAGTTGGATTATTTTCTTCAATTTTATTTGGAACTTCTAAATGATGACGTTCAATTCAGCTTATTATGTAGCGCCAAGTAACAACAAAAGTCATCTTCGAGCACTGTACAGAAACATTAACGTACATAAAAATGCCAATTAGTAAAAGTTATCTATCTAAGGAAGCCAACAAATTGCGTTGAATCTTCACTTCATCACAGTAAGTGTTGTTGTTGACAATTGTTGGGATGAACTAAAAAAAAAGAATCACGTTTTGAGTTGCTGACCTTGGCCAACAAGGTCAAATGACATTGTGCTTGCAATTATTCACAGAACAGACCAACCAAAGTTTAGGACAGCATATTTTTTTTTTTATTTTTTGTCAGGAGGTACAATTTTGCACATCTGATGCATACAGTACGTTAGGACTCTTGCTGATAATGCCCGTTGAAAGTGCCATTGAAATTCAAAGTGCATTATTATCATTATGAGTAGGAACATGGAAAACACAAAAAAAGTGGAAAGAAAATTTTTTTTCTTTAGAAAAAACTTTGAAGTGGTTAGAGTTCTATTACAAAATGTGCCTATAAATTCCATTGCATATTATGGAATAAAATGTGACAGTGTGATGGAATTTTATCCAATGAAATTTGCATTGAACTTGACTCGAGGAAAACATTCTGTGGGCTATGTTGTTTTAATGTTTCTATTTAAAGGTTCAGTATGCAGTTTCTGTAGAACTGCAGCACTTAGAAATATTTTCAACAGGCAAAGCATTCTGATCCCTCCCCCTCAGAGCCATATGTGGCTCTGCCCCCTTGTGGTCTGTTGAATTTCAAATTCAAGCTCTGTTTTTATTGGCTGATTCAAATTCAAGCTCTGTTTTTATTGGCTGGTTACAAACTCTGTTTTTATTGGCTGGAAAATGGCGGGTCACCTTTTCTTTTTAGAAATGCTTATTTACCACCTGGAGAAGCAAGGGGACAATATTTTTTTTTATTTTTTTTCAGAGATTACCTGGCTAACATCAGTCTGTCAGGAGGTAGTGACAGAGTGAAGAAATATGTTCATAAAAAAAGCTACATACTGCAGCTTTAACTAACAGGTTCTGCATTGGGTCAAACCCAGGGACAGACGGACACAGTGGACTCAAAGATAAAATAAAGAATAACTATTTATTTTACAAAACAAAAGCTGTTGTGGCAGTAAAACTTACAAATCAACACAATATCAGGGAGACACAAAGGAAACAAAGCATGACAGCTATTGGAAGCACAATCCACGGACAAGGAGGAAACACAGACACTGAACTTAAAGGAATACTAAGGCGACACAATGACGGACACCTGGGGAAAGACATTGAGGAACAGGTGAGAGTGGCAGGAGCTGGAGTTGACTACATGAAAAGGGAAATACAGGGGAAACTGGAAACACAGGGACAAACAGACTCAGAAACTAAATAAAGATAATCACAAAACTCACAGATATGACATTAACATCACCCGAACAGAAAGGAAGTTTTCAACCAAGTATTTGGTCAAAGTTTTGTTTCTACAAAGAGAAGAAAGTGAAGTACTGTATGTGGGGGAAAGAAAATCAAAATACAGGAAGAAACCAAAACGAGGGCTTCAATTTTAAAATTGTATTTTCACAGAAAATACAGGGTTGAGTTAGAGGAGGGAATGAAGATGATGGGATAATGGAGACAGCACTGAAGTGATGATCAGTATCAACTACCGTACAAGCCTTGTTAAAAGTCATTTTGTGTGTGTATGTGTGTGTGTGTGTGTGTGTGTGTGTGTGTGGGGGGGGGGGTTCTTAATAATCATGTAGGACCACAGTGATATTACAGTGTATATCCATATAATAGGCACTTCTGCAGTATATAAATCAGTGTGTCTCTGTGTGTGAGTGTGTGTGTGTGTGTGTGCGCGCGCTTTATACACTGTCTTCTGCACTTTAGAAGACAGACACAAAATGTATAAAGGCACACATACACACACAGTGCAGCTCTGTCCTGATTAATGTTATTACCTACTGCTATTTTTTACTCCCGTCTTCATTTCTCCCTCACTTCAGTTAACTTCATGACGGGAATACATGATTTACAGATTTGGGGTCTTTACTAGCATTTTTTCCCCCCAAACTTGCTCATATCCTATAAAGTTAGTTAAAAGTTATCATGTTTTCCTTCTTTGATTATGTCTTACTCTTACATGGTCTGCAGGTTTTTAGGTAAAAAGGCATTTTAAATAATGAGTATAAAAGTGCAAGTGATTCATAGCACATTTTTACCAACCTGCTAATTCGAATCGCATCAATTGGCCAATTCAAAAACTGCACGAAAAGAGAAAAAATGTGTGCAAGTGTGAGAAAAGAAGAATTCAAGGAATACTTGATTTACATCTATACTGTAGAGCCTTCTCAGAAATGGCTTTTAATTATTTTAGGAAACAACTTTTAGCTTCTTTCAATTCAGTCAGAGGTTTTTGACATTTTAGTGCCATTAAAGGCAGCTTTAATATTTGACTGAAATTTTCATATAAATTACAAAGCAATTTGCTTGAAATGTGATTTGAATACATTCTCTCTTCTGAGTATAAAGTCAGATTTTTTGGGGGGTCCTTGATCTATTCATTTCATATGCATTGCATTTTCTCTGATAAGTATTCAGCCAGCTAATACCAATTTTTCAAAAAGTTGCTGAGCAGTTCCTGGCCGCACATTATTTTGTTTTTTAGTGAAAATCTACATTGGAACATTGGCTCAAAGGTTTCCTTGAAACTTCCTGAAAAAAAAAAAGAAATTTCATCCCATTAAGCCTGGTCAGTAAAGCTACACAGTATTTATCATCACTAAGTATTGCAAGCATCTCACAGCAGCCAGAGAGATTTTCCATATTATGATAAAATAAAATTATACTAACGTTCAACTTAAACTGGTAGGCTTGACAATCAGGTAGGGGCTGAATATTAAAGGATGTAAAGTACCTCGTGGCCATGATACAAACTTGTTTATTCACTCCTAAGTACAAAACTAAAGTTGCAATTTTCAATACTGCAGAAAATACTCAGATTTTTCCCGATGAAAACGATTTGTGGCAACATATGCTTTTTGAATTCTGTATAAATCTTTGAGCATTGATTGCATCCTCACAGCTGTGGAAAACATCCATACCTGGTGAATTTATGCACCTCTATACCAACACTTTTGTTGAGAGCTCGTAAATTTGAACATATTACGCCCATTCTCCATGACCTACATTGGCTTCCTGTCACCTACAGAATTCAGTACAAAACTGCTCTCATTACACATCAATGCTTACACGGAACTTCACCTGACTATCTAAAGGACATTCTTGCACCATATTCATCCACCCGGTCTCTACGATCACAGAACAGTAATCTCCTTCACATTCCACGAACCAAATTAAGGACCATGGGAGACCGGGCATTCTGTGTGGCTGCCCCCCGCCTATGGAACTCCCTCCCTGACTACCTGAGAGCTCCACAGTCACTTGTTGACTTTAAACAAGGCTTAAAGACTTTTCTTTTTAAGCGAGCTTACTCTGCCTCCTCATGATTTTATCTTTGATACTAGTTGGGGGCTGCCAATGCATTGTAAATGCTTGGAAGCCACCTATTGTTCTCCACCCAATAAGGGTTTCTTTATTTTTTATTTATTATTCATCCGTCTCCGTTAATGCGGCTCGTACCGTAACGTGCACCCCCACAAAAGTTATATCAAAACGACCGGCCCGACTCCGAGATGTGTGCTATTACTTTTCTAAGCAATCGGAGTTACCATCGCGAAATATTTTGCTAACAAAAATCGTAAATTTCCCATAGGAAATGAATGGGACTTAACTTTTCAAAGAAACTGAGTCACATAGGGCGCCATTTTGGTTCAATATACAAGGCAATATACAAGACAGGTTCAATACACAAGTTAGTTAGGTGAGGCGGCCATTTTGGATCAAACTAGCTAATTAGTTGAGGTGGCCATTTTGAATCAACCAAGCTCATTAGGTGAGGCGGCCATTTTGAATGAGGGCGCCATCTTGGTTCAATATACAAGGCAATTATACAAGGCAGGTTCAATACACAAGCTAGTTAGGTGAGGCGGCCATTTTGGATCAAACTAGCTAATTAGTTGAGGTGGCCATTTTGAATCAACCAAGCTCATTAGGTGAGGCGGCCATTTTGAATGAGGGCGCCATCTTGGTTCAATATACAAGGCAATATACAAGGCAGGTTCAATACACAAGCTAGTTAGGTGAGGCGGCCATTTTGAATCAAACTAGCTAATTAGGTGAGTCGGCCATTTTGAATCAAACTAGCTAATTAGGTGAGTCGGCCATTTTGAATCAAACTAGCTACTTAAATTAGTCGGCCAATATACAAGGCAGGTTCAATACACAAGTTCATTAGGTGAGTCGGCCATTTTGAATCAAACTAGCTAATTAGATGAGTCGGCCATTTTGATTCAAACTAGCTAATTAGGGAAGTCGGCCATTTTGAATCAAACTAGCTAATTAGGGGAGTCGGCCATTTTGAATCAAACTAGCTAATTAGGTGAGTCGGCCATTTTGAATCAAACTAGATAATTAGGTGAGTCTGCCATTTTGAATCAAACTAGCTAAGTAGGTGAGTCGGCCATTTTGAATCAAACTAGCTAATTAGTTGAGTCGGCCATTTTGAATCAAACTAGCTAATTAGGTGAGTCGGCCATTTTGAATCAAACTAGCTAATTAGGTGAGTCAGCCATTTTGAAACAAACTAGCTAATTACATGAGTCTGCCATTTTGAATCAAACTAGCTAATCAGGTGAGTCGGCCGTTTTGAATCAAATTAGCTAATTAGGTGAGTCGGCCATTTTGAATCAAACTAGCTAATTAGGTGAGTCGGCCATTTTGAATCAAGCTAGCTAATAAGGTGAGACAGCCATTTTGAATCAAACTGGCTAATTAGGTGAGTCGGCCATTTTGAATCAAAGTAGCTAATTAGGTGAGGCGGCCATTTTGAATCAACCAAGCTCATTAGGTGAGGCGGCCATTTTGAATCAGGGCACCATCTTGGTTCAATATACAAGGCAATATACAAGGCAGGTTCAATACACAAGCTAATTAGATGAGACAGCCATTTTGGATCAAACTAGCTAATTAGTTGAGGTGGCCATTTTGAATCAACCAAGTTCATTAGGAGAGGTGGCCATTTTGAATCAGGGCGCCATCTTGGTTCAATATACAATGCAATATACAAGGCAGGTTCAATACACATGCTAGTTAGGTGAGGCGGCCATTTTGGATCAAACTAGCTAATTAGTTGAGGTGGCCATTTTGAATCAACCAAGTTCATTAGGAGAGGCGGCCATTTTGAATCAGGGCGCCATCTTGGTTCAATATACAAGGCAATATACAAGACAGGTTCAATACACAAGCTAGTTAGGTGAGGCGGCCATTTTGGATCAAACTAGCTAATTAGTTGAGGTGGCCATTTTGAATCAACCAAGCTCATTAGGTGAGGCGGCCATTTTGAATGAGGGTGCCATCTTGGTTCAATATACAAGGCAATTATACAAGGCAGGTTCAATACACAAGCTAGTTAGGTGAGTCGGCCATTTTGAATCAAACAACCTCATTAGGTGAGACGGCCATTTTGGATCAACCAAGCACATTAGGTGAGGCGGCCATTTTGAATCAAACTAGCTAATTAGATGAGGTGGCCATTTTGAATCAAACTAGCTAATTAGGTGAGACGGCCATTTTGAATCAAACATGCTCATTAGGTGAGACGGCCATTTTGAATCAAACAAGTTCATTAGGTGAGGCGGCCATTTTGAATCAAACAAGCTCTTTAGGTGAGGTGGCCATTTTGAATCAAACAACCTCATTAGGTGAGACGGCCATTTTGAATCAAACAAGCTCATTAGGTGAGGCGGCCATTTTGAATCAAACTAGCTAATTAACTGAGGTGGCCATTTTGTATTAGCCTAACATGCTAGTTAGCTTAGCATTAGCTTCACCCGTTAGCATGTGAGATAACACCAGAAACTTGTTCAGCGTGGTCTGTTGAGTCACCTGTGTAAGTTTGGTTGGAAAATAAGGTGTTAGCCTAGCATGCTAGTTAGCTTAGCATTAGCTTCACCCGTTAGCATGTGAGATAACACCAGAAACTTGTTCAGCGTGGTCTGTTGAGTCACCTGTGTAAGTTTGGTTGGAAAATAAGGTGTTAGCCTAGCATGCTAGTTAGCTTAGCATTAGCTTCACCCGTTAGCATGTGAGATAACACCAGAAACTTGTTCAGCGTGGTCTGTTGAGTCACCTGTGTAAGTTTGGTTGAAAAATAAGGTGTTAGCCTAGCATGCTAGTTAGCTTAGCATTAGCTTCACCCGTTAGCATGTGAGATAACACCAGAAACTTGTTCAGCGTGGTCTGTTGAGTCACCTGTGTAAGTTTGGTTGGAAAATAAGGTGTTAGCCTAGCATGCTAGTTAGCTTAGCATTAGCTTCACCCGTTAGCATGTGAGATAACACCAGAAACTTGTTCAGCGTGGTCTGTTGAGTCACCTGTGTAAGTTTGGTTGGAAAATAAGGTGTTAGCCTAGCATGCTAGTTAGCTTAGCATTAGCTTCACCCGTTAGCATGTGAGATAACACCAGAAACTTGTTCAGCGTGGTCTGTTGAGTCACCTGTGTAAGTTTGGTTGGAAAATAAGGTGTTAGCCTAGCATGCTAGTTAGCTTAGCATTAGCTTCACCCGTTAGCATGTGAGATAACACCAGAAACTTGTTCAGCGTGGTCTGTTGAGTCACCTGTGTAAGTTTGGTTGGAAAATAAGGTGTTAGCCTAGCATGCTAGTTAGCTTAGCATTAGCATCACCCGTTAGCATGTGAGATAACACCAGAAACTTGTTCAGCGTGGTCTGTTGAGTCACCTGTGTAAGTTTGGTTGGAAAATAAGGTGTTAGCCTAGCATGCTAGTTAGCTTAGCATTAGCTTCACCCGTTAGCATGTGAGATAACACCAGAAACTTGTTCAGCGTGGTCTGTTGAGTCACCTGTGTAAGTTTGGTTGAAAAATAAGGTGTTAGCCTAGCATGCTAGTTAGCTTAGCATTAGCTTCACCCGTTAGCATGTGAGATAACACCAGAAACTTGTTCAGCGTGGTCTGTTGAGTCACCTGTGTAAGTTTGGTTGGAAAATAAGGTGTTAGCCTAGCATGCTAGTTAGCTTAGCATTAGCTTCACCCGTTAGCATGTGAGATAACACCAGAAACTTGTTCAGCGTGGTCTGTTGAGTCACCTGTGTAAGTTTGGTTGAAAAATAAGGTGTTAGCCTAGCATGCTAGTTAGCTTAGCATTAGCTTCACCCGTTAGCATGTGAGATAACACCAGAAACTTGTTCAGCGTGGTCTGTTGAGTCACCTGTGTAAGTTTGGTTGAAAAATAAGGTGTTAGCCTAGCATGCTAGTTAGCTTAGCATTAGCTTCACCCGTTAGCATGTGAGATAACACCAGAAACTTGTTCAGCGTGGTCTGTTGAGTCACCTGTGTAAGTTTGGTTGGAAAATAAGGTGTTAGCCTAGCATGCTAGTTAGCTTAGCATTAGCTTCACCCGTTAGCATGTGAGATAACACCAGAAACTTGTTCAGCGTGGTCTGTTGAGTCACCTGTGTAAGTTTGGTTGGAAAATAAGGTGTTAGCCTAGCATGCTAGTTAGCTTAGCATTAGCTTCACCCGTTAGCATGTGAGATAACACCAGAAACTTGTTCAGCGTGGTCTGTTGAGTCACCTGTGTAAGTTTGGTTGGAAAATAAGGTGTTAGCCTAGCATGCTAGTTAGCTTAGCATTAGCATCACCCGTTAGCATGTGAGATAACACCAGAAACTTGTTCAGCGTGGTCTGTTGAGTCACCTGTGTAAGTTTGGTTGGAAAATAAGGTGTTAGCCTAGCATGCTAGTTAGCTTAGCATTAGCTTCACCCGTTAGCATGTGAGATAACACCAGAAACTTGTTCAGCGTGGTCTGTTGAGTCACCTGTGTAAGTTTGGTTGGAAAATAAGGTGTTAGCCTAGCATGCTAGTTAGCTTAGCATTAGCTTCACCCGTTAGCATGTGAGATAACACCAGAAACTTGTTCAGCGTGGTCTGTTGAGTCACCTGTGTAAGTTTGGTTGGAAAATAAGGTGTTAGCCTAGCATGCTAGTTAGCTTAGCATTAGCTTCACCCGTTAGCATGTGAGATAACACCAGAAACTTGTTCAGCGTGGTCTGTTGAGTCACCTGTGTAAGTTTGGTTGGAAAATAAGGTGTTAGCCTAGCATGCTAGTTAGCTTAGCATTAGCTTCACCCGTTAGCATGTGAGATAACACCAGAAACTTGTTCAGCGTGGTCTGTTGAGTCACCTGTGTAAGTTTGGTTGGAAAATAAGGTGTTAGCCTAGCATGCTAGTTAGCTTAGCATTAGCTTCACCCGTTAGCATGTGAGATAACACCAGAAACTTGTTCAGCGTGGTCTGTTGAGTCACCTGTGTAAGTTTGGTTGGAAAATAAGGTGTTAGCCTAGCATGCTAGTTAGCTTAGCATTAGCTTCACCCGTTAGCATGTGAGATAACACCAGAAACTTGTTCAGCGTGGTCTGTTGAGTCACCTGTGTAAGTTTGGTTGGAAAATAAGGTGTTAGCCTAGCATGCTAGTTAGCTTAGCATTAGCTTCACCCGTTAGCATGTGAGATAACACCAGAAACTTGTTCAGCGTGGTCTGTTGAGTCACCTGTGTAAGTTTGGTTGGAAAATAAGGTGTTAGCCTAGCATGCTAGTTAGCTTAGCATTAGCTTCACCCGTTAGCATGTGAGATAACACCAGAAACTTGTTCAGCGTGGTCTGTTGAGTCACCTGTGTAAGTTTGGTTGGAAAATAAGGTGTTAGCCTAGCATGCTAGTTAGCTTAGCATTAGCTTCACCCGTTAGCATGTGAGATAACACCAGAAACTTGTTCAGCGTGGTCTGTTGAGTCACCTGTGTAAGTTTGGTTGGAAAATAAGGTGTTAGCCTAGCATGCTAGTTAGCTTAGCATTAGCTTCACCCGTTAGCATGTGAGATAACACCAGAAACTTGTTCAGCGTGGTCTGTTGAGTCACCTGTGTAAGTTTGGTTGGAAAATAAGGTGTTAGCCTAGCATGCTAGTTAGCTTAGCATTAGCTTCACCCGTTAGCATGTGAGATAACACCAGAAACTTGTTCAGCGTGGTCTGTTGAGTCACCTGTGTAAGTTTGGTTGGAAAATAAGGTGTTAGCTTAGCATGCTAGTTAGCTTAGCATTAGCATCACCCGTTAGCATGTGAGATAACACCAGAAACTTGTTCAGCGTGGTCTGTTGAGTCATCTGTGTAAGTTTGGTTGGAAAATAAGGTGTTAGCCTAGCATGCTAGTTAGCTTAGCATTAGCATCACCCGTTAGCATGTGAGATAACACCAGAAACTTGTTCAGCGTGGTCTGTTGAGTCACCTGTGTAAGTTTGGTTGGAAAATAAGGTGTTAGCCTAGCATGCTAGTTAGCTTAGCATTAGCATTACCCGTTAGCATGTGAGATAACACCAGAAACTTGTTCAGCGTGGTCTGTTGAGTCACCTGTGTAAGTTTGGTTGGAAAATAAGGTGTTAGCCTAGCATGCTAGTTAGCTTAGCATTAGCATCACCCGTTAGCATGTGAGATAACGTTAATACCTTGATCACCGAGGTCAGTTGAGTCACCTGTGTAAGTTTGGTTTAGCCTAGCATGGTCCTGGTGTTTTCCGGCACCAGCCTGGCAGCCCCCGTCGAAGTTTCTCCAGGAACTTTCTAGTTGGGGGCTGCCAATGCATTGTAAATGCTTGGAAGCAACCTATTGTTATCCACCCAATAAGGGTTTCTTTATTTATTTATTTATTTATTATTTATTATTATTCCGTCAACATTAATGCGGCTCGTACCGTAACGTGCACCCCCACATAAGTTATATCAAAACGACCGGCCCGACTCCGAGATGTGTGCTATTACTTTTCTAAGCAATCGGAGTTACCATCGCGAAATATTTTGCTAACAAAAATCGTAAATTTCCCATAGGAAATGAATGGGACTTAACTTTTCAGAGAAACTGAGTTACATAGGGCGCCATTTTGGTTCAATATACAAGGCAATATACAAGGCAGGTTCAATACACAAGCTAGTTAGGTGAGTCGGCCATTTTGAATAGAACTAGCTAATTAGGTGAGTCGGCCATTTTGAATCAACCAAGCTCATTAGGTGAGGCGGCCATTTTGAATCAGGGCGCCATCTTGGTTCAATATACAAGGCAATATACAAGGTAGGTTCAATACACAAGCTAGTTAGGTGAGGCGGCCATTTTGGATCAAACCAGCTCATTAGGAGAGGCGGCCATTTTGGATCAACCAAGCTCATTAGGTAAGGCGGCCATTTTGAATCAGGACGCCATCTTGGTTCAATATACAACGCAATATACAAGTCAGGTTCAATACACAAGCTAGTTAGGTGAGGCGACCATTTTGGATCAAACCAGCTCATTAGGAGAGGCGGCCATTTTGGATCAACCAAGCTCATTAGGTGAGGCGGCCATTTTGAATCAGGGCGCCATCTTGGTTCAATATACAAGGCAATATACAAGGTAGGTTCAATACACAAGCTAGTTAGGTGAGACGGCCATTTTGGATCAAACAAGCTCATTAGGTAAGGCGGCCATTTTGAATCAACCAAGCTCATTAGGTGAGGCGGCCATTTTGAATCAGGGCGCCATCTTTGTTCGATATACAAGGCAATATACAAGGCAGGTTCAATACACAAGCTCATTAGGTGAGTCGGCCATTTTGAATCAAACAACCTCATTAGGTGAGTCGGCCATTTTGAATCAAACTAGCTAATAAGGTGAGTCGGCCATTTTGAATCAAACTAGCTAATTAGGTGAGTCGGCCATTTTGAATCAAACTAGCTAATTAGGTGCGTCGGCCATTTTGAATCAAACTAGCTAATTAGGTGAGTCGGCCATTTTGAATCGAACTAGCTAATTAGGTGAGTCGGCCATTTTGAATCAAACTACCTAATTAGGTGAGTCGGCCATTTTGAATCAAACTAGCTAATTAGGTGAGTCGGCCATTTTGAATCAAACTAGCTAATTAGGTGAGTCGGCCATTTTGAATCAAACAAGCTAATTAGGTGAGTCGGCCATTTTGAATCAAACAAGATAATTAGGTGAGTCAGCCATTTTGAATCAAACTAGCTAATTAGGTGAGTCGGCCATATTGAATCAAACATGCTCATTAGTTGAGGCGGCCATTTTGAATCAAACAAGCAAACTAGGTGAGACGGCCATTTTGAATTAAACAAGTAAATTAGGTGAAGCGGCCATTTGAACAAGCAAATTAGGTGAAGCGGCCATTTTGATTGAGATATGGAACTTATATTTGGCAAATGGGTAGCTAACAATGATCCCTAATAAATTTCAATTGAAAATCCAACTTCCAAGATGGCCGACAACGCAAAAAAGTCAAAATACTGTAAAATGGTCAATTTTAATGATATAGAGCTGAAACTTGGTATGGTGATAGCCGACAATGTTTCCTATCAAATTTCATATCAAAATCAAAAATCCAAGATGGCCGCCATAGCTACTTTCAAATGGCTATAACTCGGCCATCTTTATACATAGAAAGCTGAAATTTGGTGAGGTTGTAGCTGAAGACATCCTCTATCACGTACGGAAACCAAAAATAAAAATCCAAGATGGCCGCCATAGCTACATTCAAATGGATTTAACTCAGCCATCTTTATACATAGGGAGCTGAAATTTGGTGAGGTTGTAGCTGAAGACATTCTGTATTACGTACCGAAACCAAAAATAAAAATCCAAGATGGCCGACATAGCTAAAAGAGAAAAAATGCCATAACTCAGCCATCTTTATACATAGAGAGCTGAAATTTGGTGAAGTTGTAGCTGACAACATTCTCTATCACGTACAAAAAACGAAAATAAAAATCCAAGATGGCCGCCTTAGCTAAAAAGAAAAAACACCATAATTCAGCCATTTTTAATGCTATTTAGTTGAAATTTGGTGTAATCGGAGCTGAAAATGAACCCAAACACCTTTACTATCATTTCAAGAATTTTATTTGGCTCCGTGATATGTGCTATTAACATTTGGAGCCATTTGTATTCAGGATGGCTGCTAACGGGCAGTAGCCTGGCAGCCCCCGTCGAAGTTTCTCCAGGAACTTTCTAGTTTTTTATTATTATTTATTATTCATCCATCAACATTAATGCGGCTCGTACCGTAACGTGCACCCCCACATAAGTTATATCAAAACGACCGGCCCGACTCCGAGATGTGTGCTATTACTTTTCTAAGCAATCGGAGTTACCATCGCGAAATATTTTGCTAACAAAAATCGTAAATTTCCCATAGGAAATGAATGGGACTTAACTTTTCAGAGAAACTGAGTTACATAGGGCGCCATTTTGGTTCAATATACAAGGCAATATACAAGGCAGGTTCAATACACAAGCTAGTTAGGTGAGTCGGCCATTTTGAATAGAACTAGCTAATTAGGTGAGTCGGCCATTTTGAATCAACCAAGCTCATTAGGTGAGGCGGCCATTTTGAATCAGGGCGCCATCTTGGTTCAATATACAAGGCAATATACAGGGCAGGTTCAATACACAAGCTACTTAGGTGAGTCGGCCATTTTGGATGAAATTAGATAATTAGTTGAGGTGGCCATTTTGAATCAACCAAGCTCATTAGGTGAGGCGGCCATTTTGAATCAGGGCGCCATCTTGGTTCAATATACAAGGCAATATACAGGGCAGGTTCAATACACAAGCTACTTAGGTGAGACGGCCATTTTGAATCAAACTAGCTAATTAGGTGAGTCGGCCATTTTGAATCAAAGTAGCTAATTAGGTGAGGCGGCCATTTTGAATCAACCAAGCTCATTAGGTGAGGCGGCCATTTTGAATCAGGGCGCCATCTTGGTTCAATATACAAGGCAATATACAAGGCAGGTTCAATACACAAGCTAATTAGATGAGACGGCCATTTTGGATGAAACTAGCTAATTAGGTGAGTCGGCCATTTTGAATCAAACTAGCTAATTAGGTGAGTCGGCCATTTTGAATCAAACAAGATAATTAGGTGAGTCGGCCATTTTGAATCAAACTAGCTAATTAGGTGAGTCTGCCATTTTGAATCAAACTAGCTAATTAGGTGAGTCGGCCATTTTGAATCAAACTAGCTAATTAGGTGAGTCGGCCATTTTGAATCAAACTAGCTAATTAGGTGAATCGGCCATTTTGAATCAAACTAGCTAATTAGTTGAGTCGGCCATTTTGAATCAAATTAGCTAATTAGGTGAGTCTGCCATTTTGAATGAAACTAGCTTATTAGGTGAGTCGGCCATTTTGAATGAAACTAGCTAATTAGGTGAGTCGGCCATTTTGAATCAAACTAGCTAATTAGGTGAGTCGGCCATTTTGAATCAAACTAGCTAATTAGGTGAGTCGGCCATTTTGAATCAAACTAGCTAATTAGGTGAGTCGGCCATTTTGAATCAAACTAGCTAATTAGGTGAGTCGGCCATTTTGAATCAAACTAGCTAATTAGGTGAGTCGGCCATTTTGAATCAAACTAGCTAATTAGGTGAGTCGGCCATTTTGAATCAAACTAGCTAATTAGGTGAGTCGGCCATTTTGAATCAAACTAGCTAATTAGGTGAGTCGGCCATTTTGAATCAAACTAGCTAATTAGGTGAGTCGGCCATTTTGAATCAAACTAGCTAATTAGGTGAGTCGGCCATTTTGAATCAAACTAGCTAATTAGGTGAGTCGGCCATTTTGAATCAAACTAGCTAATTAGGTGAGTCGGCCATTTTGAATCAAACTAGCTAATTAGGTGAGTCGGCCATTTTGAATCAAACTAGCTAATTAGGTGAGTCGGCCATTTTGAATCAAACTAGCTAATTAGGTGAGTCGGCCATTTTGAATCAAACTAGCTAATTAGGTGAGTCGGCCATTTTGAATCAAACTAGCTAATTAGGTGAGTCGGCCATTTTGAATCAAACTAGCTAATTAGGTGAGTCGGCCATTTTGAATCAAACTAGCTAATTAGGTGAGTCGGCCATTTTGAATCAAACTAGCTAATTAGGTGAGTCGGCCATTTTGAATCAAACTAGCTAATTAGGTGAGTCGGCCATTTTGAATCAAACTAGCTAATTAGGTGAGTCGGCCATTTTGAATCAAACTAGCTAATTAGGTGAGTCGGCCATTTTGAATCAAACCAGCTAATTAGGTGAGTCGGCCATTTTGAATCAAACCAGCTAATTAGGTGAGTCGGCCATTTTGAATCAAACCAACTAATTAGGTGAGTCGGCCATTTTGAATCAAACTAGTTAATTAGGTGAGTCGGCCATTTTGAATCAAACCAGCTAATTAGGTGAGTCGGCCATTTTGAATCAAACCAGCTAATTAGGTGAGTCGGCCATTTTGAATCAAACCAGCTAATTAGGTGAGTCGGCCATTTTGAATCAAACCAGCTAATTAGGTGAGTCGGCCATTTTGAATCAAACAAGCAAATTAGGTGAAGCGGCCATTTGAACAAACAAATTAGGTGAAGCGGCCATTTTGATGGAGATATGGAACTTATATTTGGTAAATGGGTAGCTGACAATGATCCCTAATAAATTTCAATTGAAAATCCAATTTCCAAGATGGCCGACATCGCAAAAAAGTCAAAATATTGTAAAATGGTCAATTTTAGTGATATTGAGCTGAAACTTGGTATGGTGATAGCTGACAATGTTTCCTATCATATTCCGTATCAAAATCAAAAATCCAAGATGGCCGCCATAGCTACTTTCAAATGGCTATAACTCGGCCATCTTTATACATAGAGAGCTGAAATTTGGTGAGGTTGTAGCTGAAGACATCCTCTATCACGTACGGAAACCAAAAATAAAAATCCAAGATGGCCGCCATAGCTACATTCAAATGGCTTTGACTCAGCCATCTTTATACATAGAGAGCTGAAATTTGGTGAGATTGTAGCTGAAGACATCCTCTATCACGTACCGAAACCAAAAATAAAAATCCAAGATGGCCGCCATAGCTAAAAAAGAAAAAATGTCATAACTCAGCCATCTTTATACATAGAGAGCTGAAATTTTGTGATGTTGTAGCTGACGACATTCTCTATCACATACAAAAAACAAAAATAAAAATCCAAGATGGCCGCCATAGCTAAAAGACAAAAAATGCCATAACTCGGCCATTTTTAGAGCTATTGAGACAAAAGTTGGCAACTTAGTAGCTGAGAATGAGCTCTAATAAACCCTGATTGAAAATTAAAAATTCCAAGATGGCCGCCTTATCTAAAAGATAAAAACACCATAATTCGGCCATTTTTAATGCTATTTAGCTGAAATTTGTTGTAATGTTAGCTGAAAGTGAACCCAAACACCTTTCACTATCATTTCAAGATTTTAATTTAGCTCTGTGATGTGTGCTATGAACATTTAGAGCCATTAGGATTCAGGATGGCTGCTTGCGGGCAGTAGCCTGGCAGCCCCCGTCGAAGTTTCTCCAGGAACTTTCTAGTTATTTATTTATTATTCTTCCGTCAACATTAATGCGGCTCGTACCGTAACGTGCACCCCCACAAAAGTTATATCAAAACGACCGGCCCGACTCCGAGATGTGTGCTATTACTTTTCTAAGCAATCGGAGTTACCATGGCGAAATATTTCGCTAACAAAAATCGTAAATTTCCCATAGGAAATGAATGGGGCTTGAGTTTTCAGAGAAACTGAGTAACATAGGGCGCCATCTTGGTTCAATATACAATGCAATATACAAGGCAGGTTCAATACACATGCTAGTTAGGTGAGGCGGCCATTTTGGATCAAACTAGCTAATTAGTTGAGGTGGCCATTTTGAATCAACCAAGTTCATTAGGAGAGGCGGCCATTTTGAATCAGGGCGCCATCTTGGTTCAATATACAATGCAATATACAAGGCAGGTTCAATACACATGCTAGTTAGGTGAGGCGGCCATTTTGGATCAAACTAGCTAATTAGTTGAGGTGGCCATTTTGAATCAACCAAGTTCATTAGGAGAGGCGGCCATTTTGAATCAGGGCGCCATCTTGGTTCAATATACAATGCAATATACAAGGCAGGTTCAATACACATGCTAGTTAGGTGAGGCGGCCATTTTGGATCAAACTAGCTAATTAGTTGAGGTGGCCATTTTGAATCAACCAAGTTCATTAGGAGAGGCGGCCATTTTGAATCAGGGCGCCATCTTGGTTCAATATACAATGCAATATACAAGGCAGGTTCAATACACATGCTAGTTAGGTGAGGTGGCCATTTTGGATCTAACTAGCTAATTAGTTGAGGTGGCCATTTTGAATCAACCAAGTTCATTAGGAGAGGCGGCCATTTTGAATCAGGGCGCCATCTTGGTTCAATATACAATGCAATATACAAGGCAGGTTCAATACACATGCTAGTTAGGTGAGGCGGCCATTTTGGATCAAACTAGCTAATTAGTTGAGGTGGCCATTTTGAATCAACCAAGTTCATTAGGAGAGGCGGCCATTTTGAATCAGGGCGCCATCTTGGTTCAATATACAATGCAATATACAAGGCAGGTTCAATACACATGCTAGTTAGGTGAGGCGGCCATTTTGGATCAAACTAGCTAATTAGTTGAGGTGGCCATTTTGAATCAACCAAGTTCATTAGGAGAGGCGGCCATTTTGAATCAGGGCGCCATCTTGGTTCAATATACAATGCAATATACAAGGCAGGTTCAATACACATGCTAGTTAGGTGAGGCGGCCATTTTGGATCAAACTAGCTAATTAGTTGAGGTGGCCATTTTGAATCAACCAAGTTCATTAGGAGAGGCGGCCATTTTGAATCAGGGCGCCATCTTGGTTCAATATACAATGCAATATACAAGGCAGGTTCAATACACATGCTAGTTAGGTGAGGCGGCCATTTTGGATCAAACTAGCTAATTAGTTGAGGTGGCCATTTTGAATCAACCAAGTTCATTAGGAGAGGCGGCCATTTTGAATCAGGGCGCCATCTTGGTTCAATATACAATGCAATATACAAGGCAGGTTCAATACACATGCTAGTTAGGTGAGGCGGCCATTTTGGATCAAACTAGCTAATTAGTTGAGGTGGCCATTTTGAATCAACCAAGTTCATTAGGAGAGGCGGCCATTTTGAATCAGGGCGCCATCTTGGTTCAATATACAATGCAATATACAAGGCAGGTTCAATACACATGCTAGTTAGGTGAGGTGGCCATTTTGGATCAAACTAGCTAATTAGTTGAGGTGGCCATTTTGAATCAACCAAGTTCATTAGGAGAGGCGGCCATTTTGAATCAGGGCGCCATCTTGGTTCAATATACAATGCAATATACAAGGCAGGTTCAATACACATGCTAGTTAGGTGAGGCGGCCATTTTGGATCAAACTAGCTAATTAGTTGAGGTGGCCATTTTGAATCAACCAAGTTCATTAGGAGAGGCGGCCATTTTGAATCAGGGCGCCATCTTGGTTCAATATACAATGCAATATACAAGGCAGGTTCAATACACATGCTAGTTAGGTGAGGCGGCCATTTTGGATCAAACTAGCTAATTAGTTGAGGTGGCCATTTTGAATCAACCAAGTTCATTAGGAGAGGCGGCCATTTTGAATCAGGGCGCCATCTTGGTTCAATATACAATGCAATATACAAGGCAGGTTCAATACACATGCTAGTTAGGTGAGGCGGCCATTTTGGATCAAACTAGCTAATTAGTTGAGGTGGCCATTTTGAATCAACCAAGTTCATTAGGAGAGGCGGCCATTTTGAATCAGGGCGCCATCTTGGTTCAATATACAATGCAATATACAAGGCAGGTTCAATACACATGCTAGTTAGGTGAGGCGGCCATTTTGGATCAAACTAGCTAATTAGTTGAGGTGGCCATTTTGAATCAACCAAGTTCATTAGGAGAGGCGGCCATTTTGAATCAGGGCGCCATCTTGGTTCAATATACAATGCAATATACAAGGCAGGTTCAATACACATGCTAGTTAGGTGAGGTGGCCATTTTGGATCAAACTAGCTAATTAGTTGAGGTGGCCATTTTGAATCAACCAAGTTCATTAGGAGAGGCGGCCATTTTGAATCAGGGCGCCATCTTGGTTCAATATACAATGCAATATACAAGGCAGGTTCAATACACATGCTAGTTAGGTGAGGCGGCCATTTTGGATCAAACTAGCTAATTAGTTGAGGTGGCCATTTTGAATCAACCAAGTTCATTAGGTGAGTCGGCCATTTTGAATCAAACTAGCTTATTAGGTAAGTTGGCCATTTTGAATCAAACTAGCTTCTTAGGTGAGTCGGCCATTTTGAATTAAACAAGCAAATTAGGTGAAGCGGCCATTTGAACAAGCAAATTAGGTGAAGCGGCCATTTTGATGGATATATGGAACTTATATTTGGCAAATGGGTAGCTGACAATGATCCCTAATAAATTTCAATTGAAAATCCAATTTCCAAGATGGCCGACAACGCAAAAAAGTCAAAATACTGTAAAATGGTCAATTTTAATGATATAGAGCTGAAACTTGGTATGGTGATAGCCGACAATGTTTCCTATCAAATTTCATATCAAAATCAAAAATCCAAGATGGCCGCCATAGCTACTTTCAAATGGCTATAACTCGGCCATCTTTATACATAGAAAGCTGAAATTTGGTGAGGTTGTAGCTGAAGACATCCTCTATCACGTACGGAAACCAAAAATAAAAATCCAAGATGGCCGCCATAGCTACATTCAAATGGATTTAACTCAGCCATCTTTATACATAGGGAGCTGAAATTTGGTGAGGTTGTAGCTGAAGACATTCTGTATTACGTACCGAAACCAAAAATAAAAATCCAAGATGGCCGACATAGCTAAGAAGAAAAAATGTCATAACTCGGCCATCTTTATACATAGAGAGCTGAAATTTGGTGATGTTGTAGCTGACGACATTCTCTATCACGTACAAAAAAACAAAAATAAAAATCCAAGATGGCCGCCATAGCTAAATGACAAAAAATGCCATAACTCGGCCATTTTTAGAGCTATTGGGACAAAACTTGGCAACTTAGTAGCTGAGAATGAGCTCTAATAAACCCTGATTAAAAAGTAAAAAATCCAAGATGGCCGCCTTATCTAAAAGATAAAAACACCATAATTCGGCCATTTTTAATGCTATTTAGCTGAAATTTGGTGTAATGTTAGCTGAAAGTGAACCCAAACACCTTTTACTATCATTTCAAGACTTTAATTTAGCTCTGTGATGTATGCTATGAACATTTGGAGCCATTTGTATTCAGGATGGCTGCTAGCGGACGGTAGCCTGGCAGCCCCCGTCGAAGTTTCTTCAGGAACTTTCTAGTGTTACTTTTACTCTCCTGTGTTTCAGCTAACTTGCTCTTCTTTCAACTTTAATGCGGCCCGAACCACAAAGTGTACCCCCACAAATGTTATATCAAAACGTTTGTCTCGGCCCTGTGATGTGTGCTATTACTTTTATTAGCAATCGGAGTTACCATGGTGACGTATGTTGCTAACAAAGTTGCCATGTTTCTCCCATAGGAAATGAATGAGAGGAAACTCCTCATACTATCTGCTACTGACAAGTTACATGAAAAAAACAGAAAGTCATTGTTGGATTTGTTTGAAACTCACATAAAGTAATCATGACATAAATGTATAGAACTGATTAACTTTTGGAGCCATTTTGATTCAACATGGCTGCCATAGATACCTCACAATACACAGAAATTGATTATAACTCAGTCATTTTTGGATATATCAATTTGACACTTGGAATAGTGGTAGCTTTGGATGATATCAAACTCATAGTATGTTCACATCACAATTTTTCTATTCGGCAACAGCCTGTATGGCACAGAATAAAAATTCCGGCAACAGCCGGCAGCCCCCGTCGAAGTTTCTCCAGGAACTTTCTAGTGTTACTTTTACTCTCCGGTGTTTCAGCTAACTTGCTCTTCTTTCAACTTTAATGCGGCCCGAACCACAATGTGTACCCCCACAAATGTTATATCAAAACGATCGTCTTGGCCCCGCGATGTGTGCTATTACTTTTATTGGCAATCGGAGTTACCATGGCGATGTATTTTGCTAACAAAGTTGCCATATTTCCCCATTGGAAATGAATGGGAGAACACTCCTCACACAATTTGCTGCTGTCAAGTCACATGATTTAGAGCCTGATGAAAATATACTCACTGTTGGATTTGTTTGAAACTCACTGAAAGCATTTATCAGATGTATGTCTAGAACTGATTAACATTTGGAGCCATTTTGATTCAAGATGGCTGCCACAGCTACCTCACAATACACAGAAATTGATTATAACTCAGTCATTTTTGGATATATTAATTTGAAACTTGGTATAGTGGTAGCTTTGGATGATACCAAACTCATAGTATGTTCACATCGAATTTTTTCTATTCGGCAACAGCCTGTACGGCACGGAATATAATTCCGGCAACAGCCGGCAGCCCCCGTCGAAGTTTCTCCAGGAACTTTCTAGTTGGGGGCTGCCAATGCATTGTAAATGCTTGGAAGCAACCTATTGTTATCCTACCAATAAGGGTTTCTTTATTTTTTTTTTTTATTATTTATTATTATTCCGTCAACATTAATGCGGCTCGTACCGTAACGTGCACCCCCACAAAAGTTATATCAAAACGACCGGCCCGACTCCGAGATGTGTGCTATTACTTTTCTAAGCAATCGGAGTTACCACGGCGAAATATTTCGCTAACAAAAATCGTAAATTTCCCATAGGAAATGAATGGGACCTTGAGTTTTCAGAGAAACTGAGTTACATAGGGCGCCATTTTGGTTCAATATACAAGGCTATATACAAGGCAGGTTCAATACACAAGCTCATTAGGTGAGTCGGCCATTTTGAATCAAACTAGCTAATTACTTGAGTCGGCCATTTTGAATCAATCTAGCTAATTAGGTGAGTCGGCCATTTTGAATCAAACTAGCTCATTAAGTGAGTCGGCCATTTTGAATCAACCAAGCTCATTAAGTGAGTCGGCCATTTTGAATCAAACTAGCTAATTAGGTGAGTCGGCCATTTTGAATCAAACTAGCTAATTAGGCGAGTCGGCCATTTTGAATCAAACTAGCTAATTAGGTGAGTCGGCCATTTTGAATCAAACAAGATAATTAGGTGAGTCGGCCATTTTGAGTCAAACTATCTGATTAGGTGAGTCGGCCAATTTGAATCAAACTAGCTGATTAGGTGAGTCGGCCATTTTGAATCAAACTAGTTACTTAGTTGAGTCGGCCAATATACAAGGTAGGTTCAATACACAAGCTAATTAGGTGAGTCGGCCATTTTGAATCAAACAACCTCATTAGGTGAGGCGGCCATTTTGAATCAAACACCCTCATTAGGTGAGGCGGCCATTTTGAATCAAACAAGCTCATTAGGTGAGACGACCATTTTGAATCAAACAACCTCATTAGGTGAGACGGCCATTTTGAATCAAACTGGCTAATTAACTGAGGTGGCCATTTTGTATTAGCCTAAAATGCTAGTTAGCTTAGCATTAGCATCACCCGTTAGCATGTGAGATAACACCAGAAACTTGTTCAACGTGGTCTGTTGAGTCGCCTGTGTAAGTTTGGTTGAAAAATAAGGTGTTAGCCTAGCATGCTAGTTAGCTTAGCATTAGCATCACCCGTTAGCATGTGAGATAACACCAGAAACTTGTTCAGCGTGGTCTGTTGAGTCACCTGTGTAAGTTTGGTTGGAAAATAAGGTGTTAGCCTAGCATGCTAGTTAGCTTAGCATTAGCATCACCCGTTAGCATGTGAGATAACACCAGAAACTTGTTCAGCGTGGTCTGTTGAGTCACCTGTGTAAGTTTGGTTGGAAAATAAGGTGTTAGCCTAGCATGCTAGTTAGCTTAGCATTAGCATCACCCGTTAGCATGTGAGATAACACCAGAAACTTGTTCAACGTGGTCTGTTGAGTCACCTGTGTAAGTTTGGTTGGAAAATAAGGTGTTAGCCTAGCATGCTAGTTAGCTTAGCATTAGCATCACCCGTTAGCATGTGAGATAACACCAGAAACTTGTTCAGCGTGGTCTGTTGAGTCACCTGTGTAAGTTTGGTTGGAAAATAAGGTGTTAGCCTAGCATGCTAGTTAGCTTAGCATTAGCATCACCCGTTAGCATGTGAGATAACACCAGAAACTTGTTCAGCGTGGTCTGTTGAGTCACCTGTGTAAGTTTGGTTGGAAAATAAGGTGTTAGCCTAGCATGCTAGTTAGCTTAGCATTAGCATCACCCGTTAGCATGTGAGATAACACCAGAAACTTGTTCAGCGTGGTCTGTTGAGTCACCTGTGTAAGTTTGGTTGGAAAATAAGGTGTTAGCCTAGCATGCTAGTTAGCTTAGCATTAGCATCACCCGTTAGCATGTGAGATAACACCAGAAACTTGTTCAGCGTGGTCTGTTGAGTCACCTGTGTAAGTTTGGTTGGAAAATAAGGTGTTAGCCTAGCATGCTAGTTAGCTTAGCATTAGCTTCACCCGTTAGCATGTGAGATAACACCAGAAACTTGTTCAGCGTGGTCTGTTGAGTCACCTGTGTAAGTTTGGTTGGAAAATAAGGTGTTAGCCTAGCATGCTAGTTAGCTTAGCATTAGCATCACCCGTTAGCATGTGAGATAACACCAGAAACTTGTTCAGCGTGGTCTGTTGAGTCACCTGTGTAAGTTTGGTTGGAAAATAAGGTGTTAGCCTAGCATGCTAGTTAGCTTAGCATTAGCATCACCCGTTAGCATGTGAGATAACACCAGAAACTTGTTCAGCGTGGTCTGTTGAGTCACCTGTGTAAGTTTGGTTGGAAAATAAGGTGTTAGCCTAGCATGCTAGTTAGCTTAGCATTAGCATCACCCGTTAGCATGTGAGATAACACCAGAAACTTGTTCAGCGTGGTCTGTTGAGTCACCTGTGTAAGTTTGGTTGGAAAATAAGGTGTTAGCCTAGCATGCTAGTTAGCTTAGCATTAGCATCACCCGTTAGCATGTGAGATAACACCAGAAACTTGTTCAGCGTGGTCTGTTGAGTCACCTGTGTAAGTTTGGTTGGAAAATAAGGTGTTAGCCTAGCATGCTAGTTAGCTTAGCATTAGCATCACCCGTTAGCATGTGAGATAACACCAGAAACTTGTTCAGCGTGGTCTGTTGAGTCACCTGTGTAAGTTTGGTTGAAAAATAAGGTGTTAGCCTAGCATGCTAGTTAGCTTAGCATTAGCATCACCCGTTAGCATGTGAGATAACACCAGAAACTTGTTCAGCGTGGTCTGTTGAGTCACCTGTGTAAGTTTGGTTGGAAAATAAGGTGTTAGCCTAGCATGCTAGTTAGCTTAGCATTAGCATCACCCGTTAGCATGTGAGATAACACCAGAAACTTGTTCAACGT
>JBBPBX010020314.1:19961-34013 GCA_038048925.1 Garcialebias charrua | reverse complement strand
ATTAAAGGAGCTGTATGTAACTTTTCTAACAATATATTTTTAACATATTTCTTCACTCTGTCACTACCTCCTGACATACTGATTTTAGACAAGTAATCTCTGAAAAAAACTATTGTCCCCTTGCTTCTCTAAAAGCATTTCTAAAAAGCCACAGTGACACGCCGTTAACCAGCCAATAAAAACAGAGCTTGAATTTGAATTTCAGCAGAGCAAGGGGTAACAGAGCCATATATGGCTCTGAGGGGGAGGAACCAGAAACGTGTCTCTGTTCAAAATTTTCCTAAGTTCCAGCGTGTTCCAGAAATTACATACTGAACCTTTAATGCAGATGTGTTCAACCCCCCCACCTCCCATTAATACAGATGTTTGCAGCTGTGCTCTGCTGCTTCATGCCTTGTGGAGTGGACACATTCAAACGATTTACTGAAGGGGTTCAGGAGCAGACAGACCGATCACTGACGGGTTCCCTACATCACCTCAGGGGCTTGGTTACTCAACTCCATCCATCCATCCATCCATCCATCCATCTTTTATCCAGCCATACATCATCCATCTATCATCCATCTATCTTTTATCCATCATTTATCCTTCCATCATCCATTCATCCATCCATCCATCCATCATCCATCCATCATTCAGCCATCATTCAGCCATCCATCTATCACCCATGATCCATCCATCATCCATCCATCATCCATCCATCCATCCATCCATCCATCTTTTATCCATCTATCTTTTATCCATCATTTATCCTTCCATCATCCATTCATCCATCCATCCATCCATCATCCATCCATCATTCAGCCATCATTCAGCCATCCATCTATCACCCATCATCCATCCATCATCCATCTATCTTTTATCCAGCCATACATCATCCATCTATCATCCATCTATCTTTTATCCATCATTTATCCTTCCATCATCATTCATCCATACATTCATCCATCATCCATCCAACATTCATCTATCATTCAGCCATCCATCTATCACCCATCATCCATCCATCATCCATCTATCTTTTATCCAGCCATACATCATCCATCTATCATCCATAAATCATCCATCCATCATTCATCTATTGTTTATCCATCATTTGTTCTTCCATCATCCATTCATCCATCCATCCATCCTTCCATCATCCATCCATCATTCAGCCATCCATCATATATCTATCTTTTATCCAGCCATACCTCATCCATCTGTCATCCATGCATCATTCATCCATCATTCATCCATCATTTATCCTGCCATCATCCATTCATCCATTCATCCATACATCCATCCATCATCCATCCATCATTCAGCCATCCATCTATCATCTATCATTCATCCATAATCCATCCTTCCATCATTAATCCATCCATCCATCATCCATCCATCATCCATCTATCTTTTATCCAGCATACATCATCCATCTATCATCCATACATCATCCATCCATCATTCATCCATCATTCATCCATCATTCATCCTTCCATCATCCATTCATTCATCATCCATCCATCATGCATCCATCATCCATCTATATTTTATCCAGCCATACATCATCCATCTATCATCCATACATCATCCATCCATCATTCATCCATCATTCATCCATCATTCATCCATCATTCATCCTTCCATCATCCATTCATTCATCATCCATCCATCATGCATCCATCATCCATCTATCAGTCAACCATCATTCATCCATCATATATCTATCCATCCATCATCCATCCATCATGCATCCATCATCCATCCATCAGTCAACCATCATTCATCCATCATATATCTATCCATCCATCATCCATCCATCATTCATCCATCATTCAGCCATCCATCTATAATCCATCCGTCATTCATCCATCATTCAGCCATCCATCTATCATCCATCCATCATTCAGCCATCCATCTATCATCCATCCATCATTCATCCATAATCCATCCTTCCATCATCCATCTATACATCCATACATCATTCAGCATCCATCTATCATCCATCCATCATTCATCCATCATTCATCCATCATCTATCCATAATCCATCCTTCCATCATTCATCCATCATTCATCCATCATTCAGCCATCCATCGATCATCCATCCATCATTCATCCATAATCCATCCATCCATCCATCATCCATCCATCATCCATCCATCATTCATCCATCATCTATCCATCCATCATCCATCCATCATTCATCCATCATCTATCCATCCATCCATCCATCCATCATCCATCAGAGTCTTCTAAACCTTCTGGAGTCAACAGACAACCAAAGAAAAGCAAAAGCTATGAGTGATTTTTTTTTATTTCTTGAGGTTTCAATGTGACCTGAGGTTTAGTTGGTTCTGGATCATTTCTGAACATTCTCTTTTTGGAGCTGAAGACTGACAGTGACTCATCACAAACAACCGGACTCGGCAGAGAAAAGCTGCTCTGTCTCCACCTCTGTCCGTCTTCAGTTCGTCCTCCAGGACAAGCAGCGTCTCTGAAGAACCCACACGTCAAATCAACCTGCTGGGCGATCCGATACACGACCTGAAGAGCCCAAGTTCAGATCGGCTCTCAGACAGACTCTTCAGCTTTTCATCAGCCTCTCAGTCTTGGTCCCGCCTCATCTTTGGTATCGCTCGCCTCCACTGATGGCGGGAAATCATGTAATCACCTCCGTCTGTTAGCTAAACTGTTCCAGAATGACGGGACAACTTTTTCACAAACATGAGATCTGACGTGCAAAAAGATCAGAAGATTCAAGACTAATTCACTTCATTCGACAAGTTTTGATCAGAAGACAGTCGGACTTCAGTTTAGGAACAGGAGGAACTCCGCAGACCAAAACAATCCACGCCTGATAAACAACGAGCAGAACGTGAAAGCTGATCATCATCACAGCATCAGGGTCACAGAGACAGCTCAGACCGCAGAAACTCTTCTGTTTTCTTTATGTTCACAAGTTTCTTATCTTAGTCTTTGATGTTCTTCATTAGCTTCACTTTCTGATTGTTCTGGCATCTTTCATGATCAGGTCGTCCTGTTCAATGTTGGTTTCTGTTCTCTTCACCTTCCACAGAACAGGAACATCCTGAGCAGAACCTGGTCTTTGATTCATGACCTGACCTTCCGTGTCCTGGTCTTACAGTGTTGGGATTATCCTAAATTTTGTCAGACACTCTCTGTCTGTGTGCCCTGCAGGATTACCAGCATCACTCAACGTAGGCATGTTGGCGTCAGCAGGTCGATGACTTTTTTTAGAAGTGTGGAGTTGCCTTGCAGTCAGTATCTCACCTGCAGCTGTCAGTGTACCCTGTGTGCAGAGCTGGAGAGGACTGACTCGTCTGCTGTGGTTCCTCTGTGCCTCTAACATTTCTAATCTTTCTTTAATCTTTCTAATCTAATTGGGGGCCGAGATGGGGTAGAGGCAGGGCAGCCGACTTGGGACCAACGATTCCCACATCTTGTGGTGTCTCTGAGCAAGACACCCAATCCCCAACAGCTCCCTGGGTAGTCCCACTGCTCCACCTGGGTGCATCTCAGGTGTCGATGGTTAATTGCAGAGACTTTCTGGTCAAGACATCCCCCTCTCCACCTCTGTTACAAATCTTGGAATAAAAATGGACTCTCATCTTACATTTGAAAATCACATTAAGCATCTGTTTAAAACCTGCTTCTTCCATCTTCGAAACATCTCCAGACTTCGCCCATCTCTGACTTTTTCTGATGCTGAGAAACTCGTCCATGCCTTTGTCTCCTCCAGGCTCGACTACTGCAACTCCCTGTTTATTGGAATCCCTGGCAAAAACCTTCAGAAGCTTCAATATATTCAAAACAGTGCAGCAAGGATTTTATTGAGAGCTCGTAAATTTGAACATATTACACCCATTCTCCATAACCTCCATTGGCTTCCTGTCACCTACAGAATTCAGTACAAAACTGCTCTCATTACACACCAATGCTTACACGGAACTTCACCTGATTATCTAAAGGACATTCTTGCACCATATTCATCCACCCGGTCTCTACGATCACAGAACAGTAATCTACTTCACATTCCACGAACCAAGTTAAGGACCATGGGAGACCGGGCATTCTGTGTGGCTGCCCCCCGCCTAAGGAACTCCCTCCCTGACTACCTGAGAGCTCCACAGTCACTCGTTGACTTTAAAAACGGCTTAAAGACTTTTCTTTTTAAGCGAGCCTACTCTTCCTCCTTTATCTTTGATCTTAGTTGATATTATTATTGATTTTACTTGTTTTATTTTTGATTTTGTTGCACTTTGTAGCACTTTGAGATTTTTGTTAATGAAAAGTGTGTTATAAATTAAATTCATTATTATTATTATTATTATTAGAATGAATTTCATCATATGGGAACATACGATGATGACAACTTCAGACTTCCCCTTACAAATAACAGTCTGATGTCAAAACCACAACTGCAGACAGTAAAAATGTAGCAACACAAAACATTTATTTTAGTTCAACAATATAAGCGACTGTCTCGTTCTCACAGTCTCTGCTTTCTGCCACCCGCCACGCCCATTTCTCCACCGCAGTCACGCTCACGCTCATCACCTGCTGCTCGCTCTATATTAGAACTCCGTCCATGCCAAGTCTCTGCCAGATTATCAAACACTTTTGTCAGTAGATGTCCTGCGTTTTTTCCAAGCCCATGCCTGATGTTCTTCTTGTTACGACCTCACTCCTGTTTTCTGGTTTATTCTGGAACTACGACCTCTTCTTTCCCCATCGGTTTTCGGATTAAAGATTCCCCTCTGGATTACTTCTCTGACCTTTGCTTTCCCGTGTGTGACCCTTGCTCCCTTGCTTGGATCCACTCTCAGCATTAAAGGCCTCCCTCTCCAGCTGCTTGCCCACCACTTACGGTGACATCATCACCACCACAACTCCTCAAAGCTCTGGGAGTTGGCTGTGCCCTCGTCAAACTCTCCTCGCCTTTCTGACAAGGTTAGTGTCTAATCTCCTGCAATTCTGTATTTTCTCAGAGACCTACAACCAACGAACGGTGTTCTCTCTCTTAGACCAGTCCAGTGAGAGAGTCCAGACTCCCACCAGCAGCCTTAACATAATGAAAATTGTTAAACGTCGGTTGTGTCTGGCTGAAAAAAACGTGGATCTTGTTACTCGTGAAAAGAAACTGTATGGATGAAATAAATAAAAATGTGTTTAGTTTGTGATCAGAGTAGCTGTTGGTGACTCAATCCAGATTTTTTTTAATCCTCCAAACTGGAACTGCTCTGACTGCTGCAGGTAACATACTGACTGCTCAAACAAACTCCACACAACCCTCTTAGATGTCTAATAATCCACTTTATTTTCTGCTCTCCGGGGGTCAAACATCTTGTTCTAATATTGATTTGAAGTTATTCATTTTTAGATTGACAGGATCAGAAGTGTTGGCAGCTCTGCATGAATCCCTGCTCCAGCGCACGCTCTCGTTTTGTTCTGTCACCGATAAGCTCGTGTGGACAAAAAGAAAGCAGCCCAACTTGTTTCCTCTGACAGTCAATCTCATGCTCCGTGTCACAGCAGCTCTTTGTTTCTGCAGGGCGCCTGCGTTTTCCTCGTGTCAGCATCTCTGCACTCACGTCTTCGCTCTCCTCTTATCAGCATCCACGCCTCCACCCTCCCTGCCTCCGTGTTTATTTTTACATCTGCT
Source organism: Garcialebias charrua (assembly GCA_038048925.1). NCBI lineage: Eukaryota > Metazoa > Chordata > Actinopteri > Cyprinodontiformes > Rivulidae > Garcialebias > Garcialebias charrua. The sequence continues at coordinate 28,346 of JBBPBX010020314.1, read as the reverse complement.
TTGCCTCCGTGCTCATCTGTAACCTGACCTCTGCAGATGTCGGTCTGCCAGGCAGCTCCGGCCCGATGTGACGCCAGACGGGCTGCTTCAGCACCGGCAACCCACTCCTGCTGCAGACAGAACTTTTTACACAACCAAGCAACACATTATATTTGTTACTGATGGAGATGTTCAACATTTATCATCTATAATGTACATTGTAATTATTCACATGGACTATTTTTCCTAAATGTTGCTAAGACAGCTCTGAGGGCGCCTCCTGGTACCGGTCTCACTGTCCTGATGGACTCTGAAATCAGAGCGTTCACCTTCAGCTTCCCCATGTCCCAAACAAAACAAAGTATCAACTGAAAGCTGGACACGGTGAGCCGGCTAAAAATAATAAAACGATACAGAAAGGGGGACAGCCCATATAGGGCCGTCGAAGCCCCTACCAGCATCGGACTACCGGTTTAAACGCCCACCTAAGGTAACGGCATGGGCGTAGCCAGGATTTTATGAGGGGCGGTTCGTTTAAATAAAAAGTGGACCTGAATAAGGCAACACGCCTCGGTGGTTGACTGGAAGAGCATCGGTTTGCCACTCCAAACATTATCTTGACTTGGGTTCGATCCTCACGTGGTTGAACTTATTTTAAGTTAGTCTTTTATTGGATTAAAAAAGGAGTTTGCGTTAACCACAGGCATAACACAAACTCCTTTTTTTATCCAGTAAAAGACAAACGTAAAATAAGTTCAACCACGTGAGGATCAAACCCAAGTCAAGATAAAGTTTGGAGTGGCAAACCGATGCTCTTCCAGTCAACCACCAAGGCAAGTTAACTGGTTTGATATTAGTGGTGTCTCCATACCTTCTCTTTCCACCTCTCTTAACACAGAACTTGTGTTGTGCGGGACTTCATAGGCAAAGTGGGCGGTTCGTTCGAACCCCCCCCTCGCTACATGTGTAGTAACGGTAATAGCTAAAATAGGACTACCAGTCCCACCAGGCCAAAACCTACGTAAAACAAAAGTAGCAAACAGCCAAAGGTCCAGTAAAACTAATAAGCCCTCCATGGCCAACCAAACACAAGCTGCTAGGTTCACTATAGCAAAAACGAGCATGCACCTGCTCACAACACACAACTCCCTCAGGAGTAACAACCCAAGTGGCGAGGGTCGGGCAGAGAAACACAAACCTCCAAACCTCTGTGCCCAGATCTCTACATCCAGCCTATTTATAGGCGGAATCACAGCACCGTCCAATAGAGCAATCTAATTAAGACTGATTTCATTCAGGCTTTCAAAAAGGGCTTTTAACAGCGCGGCCACTCTGCCAGGTGGACAACCAACATAAACACACATACTGGGGCATAATAATAATGTGCCCTGGGCACATAACACAAACCATGTGAATGTGTTCCGAGTGGTCAGTTTTCAAAACTCATGTGTGCACGGCTTGAAAACTGTGCACAATATGTTGGTGTCCACATTGTACTCACCCCCTCCATTTAGGATGCATCATCATGAAGACAGAGTTTTAACAGCCATTAAAGGCCCACAGACAGTCCACTCATCAGTCCCTCAGGGGGCGTGCTCTCTGTGTTACTGTAGGAGACAGGGTGGACAGATGTTGAACTCAGTGTTTCTGTTTTTCCCTCTGAAATGGACCCTCAGGAGCCAGGAGCCCCGTGCTGCAGCCGAGCCCGGTCCTGTTCCCTTAACGTCGTGGATCAGAGCCACACACAGAGAGTCTGACGTGCAGACAGATGCAGCAGCAGTGTGAGGCAGGCAGAAATAAAACGTGTCTCTGCAGTGGACTTTAATGAGCGCCGCAGTTAATAGTCATGCTAATCTGAGCTGCTGCCTTCATCCCTCCACTCACCCTCCTCTTCATCCTTCCGTCATCCCTCCTCTGGTTCTGCACGTTGTTTTATTTCCATTTTTTAAATCTTCACTCCCGTCTTTTGTTTACACTCTCATTTCACGCACCCCTCTTCATTTTGTTATCCTCGTCTCATCTTCTTGGTGGTCTCAAAAACACTGTGTCAGCTCCTCAGGGCAGCTGCTCTCACTGTGTGGTGGTGGTGGTGTGTGTGTGTGTGGGGGGGTGCACTTGATAGAAAAACTACTTACTAACATCAACGAGGACGATTTGATGGACAAAGAGACTGTTGAAAAGAAGTGACAGATGCAGAAGAAAGAAAGGATAAATAAGAATAAGAAAAGACAGGAAGTCTTTAGACTGAATGGCGGAGAAGGCATCGGTTTAATTGTAATGAATAATAGGTACGTACAGTATAGGTAATAGCTAACAGGACTTCTCAGGCATGATAAAAGTCATGACAGCCAAAGCGCGTCACGTTTCGGCCCTTTGTTTTCTGTTGAAACACAAAATGCAGACAGCAAACACCAGCTCCAAGACACTGGGACCTGCTGGTCCCTCCAACTGGACTGATTTGAGCTAAATCACCGTGTTAAAACAATTTGTCAAGATGGTCGGCGGCTTGCAGGTTGCTAACAGACCGTGGAACGCATGTAGCCCACGAATACACCTCAAAGATGCAGAAGACCGTTAGAAAACCTCATGTGGTGAAACCTAAAACTCACTGGGCTGTTACAGACCAGTTTACTAACAGCACTGGTCAGAAAGTATTCAATGTGTCTCAAAATGTTTGTGATGTTCTCATTTTACTCGTGTGTCTCAGAGGCTCAGCGTCTTATCAATTTATATTTTGCACAGCTCAAAAAATGTACACGTCTCTCAAAAAATTTGAATTCTTGTGCAGTGACTCAATGTGCAGTGACTGAGTGTGCAGAGAACCCCTGTGTTGTGAGTCTGTGTGCAGTGAGTCCTTGTGCAGTGACTCGATGTGCAGTGACTTGGTGTACACTGAGTCAGTGTGGAGTGAACTTGTGCGTTGTGACTCAGTGTGCAGTGAGTTCTTCTGCAGTGACTCGATGTGCAGTGACTCAATGTTCAGTGAATTGGTGTATACTGAATCAGTGAGGTTTGAACCTGTGCATTGTGAGTCTGTGCATTGAGTTCTTGTGCAATGACTCGATGTGCAGGGACTTGTGTGCAGTGAGCTCTTGTGCAGTGACTTGTGTGCAGTGAATTGGTGTATACTAAATCAGTGAGGTTTGAACCTGTGCATTGTGAGTCTGTGTGCATTGAGTTCTTGTGCAATGACTCGATGTGCAGAGACTTGGTGTGCAGTGACTTGGTGTACACTGAATCGGTGTGGAGTGAGTTTTTATGCAATGACTTGATGTGCAGTGACTCGTGCAGTGACTCAGTGTGGAATGAACTTGAGTCTTGTGAGTCTGTGTTTAGTGAGTGACTCAGTGTGCAATGAGTTATTTTGCAATGACTTGTTGTGCATCGAGTTAAGTTAAGATGGCTTTGTGAATCAGTAAATTTATCAAACGGTTGCCGATGATGTGTGATCTGTACGACCACCTGACTGTGGGAATGAGCAACAACAAATGTATTTATTACTGAGGGAAGATCAATGAAGACACACAGTAACTTTGTATTTAGTTCAATTAGTTCATCATGTTGTAGAAAACAGACATCTGTCACTCATCCATCCATCCCCCCACCCGAAGGCACAGGGAAGCTACACTCTCATCTACTGGGGTAAACTCCCAACACACAAGCACCATGTCAGGGGGCTATGAGTAGAGACCCACAGCAGCTTGGCACCTCTCACCATGGAAGACTCCAGAGTGGAATAAAGTCCAGCCCCTCTCAATGAGATCAGTTCCAGTGCTGTGCATCGAGGTGAGCCCAAATATATCTAGTCTGTACCTCTCAACCTCACACACAAGCTCAGGCTCCATTCATGCCAGAGAGGTTGTATTCCATGTCCCAAGAGCCAGCTTTGGTAAGCCAGGGTCAGAGCGCCAAGGCCCTTGTCTTCAGCCACTGTCCATGTAGTCATGTACCCGACTAGTATGGCCCCTCCTGCAGGTGGTATGTACATAGGTAGGCAAACACATATTACTTGTGCGGGCTGAGCCCGACCAGGCCCCATGGGTAAAGACACTGTCACCAGGCGCCCACCAACGAGCCCCTCCTCTAGGCCTGGCTCCAGGGTGGGTTCCTGGTAACCCACGTCCGGGCAAGCGACACTGAGCTCCTTGTTCCTTTTTGTTCACAAGAGTCCTCTGAATCGCTCTTTGTCTGACCTGTCACCTAGAACCACTTAGAATTAGGCAATTATGATTGCCCCAGACAGCAAAGCTCCTAGGATCATTCAGGTGCAAAAACTCCTCCACCACGATAAGGTGGCCATTCCAGGAGGAGTCACTCCAATCTGTCACTCATGTCATGCTCCATGTTGACACAGCTGAGTTCTGCTCCACACCTTTTCTGGCTCTGTGATGCTCGCTTCATTTCTATAAGCTCGCATCTCTGTGGGACGTAGCCGGCTCCATCTTAATTTATGAACAGCAAGAGGAGGGGATGAACACGGATTGATGTGTGCGGCCATTTTGTTGAACTGATTAGTTAGTGCAGGAGAGACCTTCGGAGGTGAAAGGAGCATCACAAAACCAGTGTGAGGTCAACCTCTCCATCTTATTGAACAAACTCACATGCTTTGTCAATCCACTGCTCCTCATTGTTGTTTATGCGTTTATGTCCCATGGTGGGTGAAAAAGACCGTATGTCATCATCACATCACGTCATTAGCTATGTTTACATGGGCAAAATTCTGTGACCGGATTGAAATGTTCTGATTGCATAATTAGATAGATAGTATCGTTTACATGGGCACAATCCGTTCATGACGAGTGTTTACATGCAGCAGGCTTTTATTCTGATCAGAAGTTCTGACATGCGCAGAGTGGTACACTCCCCTTAAAAAGAACACAGAAGAGGAAGTTACTTTCGTGAAAACCACAGAAGAAGAAGTTACTTCCGGGACGAAAGTAAACAGACGCGCCAAAAATGGACCCGCGCCAGATTGTAATGACGGCGATGGAGTTGTTACTGCACTTCCTGATTGAGCTACAGGCGAGCAACACATGCTTTTAGTCTTTTTTATTCACAGTATGAGAGCGCTGGAAAAGGAAACACGTAGGGGAGGGGTGCGCAGCGCACATGCACAGTCAGGACAGTTTTCCACAGTCCGATAAAAGGAACAGATCAAGTGTTTACATGCACACCGATCGGGTTACGGATCGGCGTAAACCACCCGTTTCGTTCGGATCACAAATTAGGTCGGATCACGCCGAATACACAAAAAATAACCCGAACGGGGCGTTTACATGACGCACTTTTGTTCCGAACGGCCGTTTGATCCGATTACTTATGTCCATGTAAACATAGCTACTGAGCCAGAAGCCTCACGACACCGAGGCCATCAGGAGGTATCAGCTTCACGACTTCCTGCTGGTGTCTCAGCTTCATGGTTGTCTTTGCACTGCAGTTGCACTGATCCAGCCATTCTTTAGCAGGTCGACGAGAGTGTAACTGGGTCATGGTCCTCTGAAAGGCTCTTATGTGTTTCACACTGAGGGCTTTCATTTATTAGTTTACATTCCTGTCTTTGAACGAGGCCCACTTCTCTCCTGGACTTTATTTGCTCAGGTACAGATTTGCCAGCAGGCACGTCCAGGCCCTCGGGCCCTCACACAGATAATGCTGTCTGTGTGTGTGTGTGTGTGTGTGTGTGTGTTTAAGGTATGAGAGGTATGGTGGGAATGTTTCCTTTGATACACTGCAGCACAGAAACCAATTTACTGTAAAATCCTGTAGAGTCTTGCCTGTGTCACCTGAGAGGCTGAAATAAAACAGGAAGTGTTCAAACTAATAAAAATGTGAAGCTGCTTTGAACGCCTGCTGTTTCCTGACCATGAAAGCTCTCATCACCGTCATCGATCTCTGGAGGTTCTTCAGGACGGCTGGCTGTTCTAAACTTAAACTTTCTGCCGTTCAGAGTCTGAACCGTTGTTCTCCTTCAGGAAGCGTCGCCTGTCCGTCTTCTCTGGTTGTTTTAAAGGACGTTCTGCTGCTCAGCTGCAACCACGAGCCGCCACACCAAACTGTCCGTCAGCGCCGCTCCTCGACGTTCAGCTGTGCTCAAGTGACAGACGTCATCGCGAGGAATCTGCAAAGGTTTCTTTACTTCCCAGTTTTCCTCTCTCAGAAATCTGTCGTTCATCTTTTTACGGATGATGTCAAAGACTCTGACCTCTTCATTCCATCCATCATTCATCCATCCATCCATTTTCTTCCGCTTATCCGGGGTCGGCTCGCGGGGGTAGCAGCCTAAGTAGGGAGGCCCAGACTTCCCTCTCCCCAGCCACATGGAGCAGCTCCTCTGGGGGAATCCCAAGGCGTTCCCAGGCCAGCCGAGAAACATAGTCCCTCCAGCGTGTCCTGGGTCTTCCTCTGGGTCTCCTCCCGGTGGGACATGCCCGGAACACCTCACCAGGGAGGCGTCCAGGAGGCATCCTAACCAGATGCCCGAGCCACCTCAACTGGCTCCTCTCGATGTGGAGAAGCAGCGGCTCTACTCCGAGTCCCTCCCGGATGACTGAGCTTCTCACCCTATCTCTAAGGGAGAGTCCAGACACCCTGCGGAGAAAACTCATTTCAGCCGCTTGTATCCGAGATCTCGTTCTTTCGGTCACAACCCAAAGCTCATGACCATAGATGAGGGTGGGAACGTAGATCGATCGGTAAATTGAGAGCTTTGCCTTTTGACTCAGCTCTCTCTTCACCACGACAGACCGGTACAGCGCCCGCTTCACTGCGGACGCTGCACCTATCCGCCTATCGATCTCACGCTCCAGTTTTCCCTCATTCGTGAACAAGATCCCGAGATACTTAAACTCCTCCACTTGGGGCAGGACCTCCTCCCCGACCCGGAGAGGGCATGCTACCCTTTTCCGGCTCAAGACCATGGCCTCGGATTTGGAGGAACTGATCCTCATCCCGGCCGCATCACACTCGGCTGCAAACCGCTCCAGTGAAAGCTGTAGATCACGATCTGATGAAGCCAATAGGACCACATCATCTGCAAAAAACAGAGAAGCGATTCTAAGGCCACCAAAACGGATCCTCTCAACACCTTGGCTGCGCCTAGAAATTCTGTCCATAAAAGTTATGAACAGAATCGGTGACAAAGGGCAACCTTGGCGGAGTCCAACTCTCACTGGAAACGAGCCTGACTTACTCTTCATTTCCTGAAGAAAAAAAATATGCCTGAACCTTTTTTCCCCAAAATATTTTCTTTCTCCTTTCAACTGCTCCCTTCTTCAGGGGTCATCACAGTCAGTGACCTGGCATGATTATTTGACATTTGCTTTTACACCGTATGCTCTTCCTACCACAGCCCTCTCAGTGGAGCAGAGAGCTGCCATCTAGGGTGCCTGGAGGAGCAGATGGTGGGGTTTAATAGCCTTGCTCAAAGGCCCAGAGAGGGAGAGTTCTTCACCTTTTCCACCCACATTTTGATGTTACAGTCAGCAGTGGGATTTGAACCATTGACTGTACCATCACAAGTTCACTTCTCTAACCTCTGTGCCACCGTTCACCCTCTTTTTCAAAATGATACATTCTACAATATCACAAGAACAGTCAGGCTGTTGTAGCTTGGTGGTCAGTGCTGCAGTTTCTTTAGTCCTGAGGTTTGCTGGTTCAAGCCCAGGTTGGGTCAGGAAGGGCATCTAGCATGAATCTGTAAATGTTCATGCTCACTGCAGTGACTCCTGCAGAAAGAAACTAAAAACAAAGTAAAACAGCTTGAAGGTGAAATGAAGATGTTTGTCTTCAGAAGAATGCTGCTGTCCAGACTTCATCCCTCTGACACCCATTTTCTGACTGACGGGTGAAAATTCTGTTTTACCTTAAAAGTATCTTCTAACAAGCTTGAGGGTTCTGAACACTGAATGTAGCTCTGCAGGGGAGAGTTTTTCTGGACTGGAACTGAACAGAGAATGAAGATAACCTAAATGTTGTTGCTGCAAGGTGCTTGGAGAAGAACAGATGGAGTTTTTTTTTTCTATTTCTCTGAGGCAGAGCAGACTGATGGATCCTGGAGAGAGGAGGGAGACATTGTATCACCACCAGGAGTAATGATGTCATTGATTTCATATCTATCTATCTATCTATCTATCTATCTATCTATCTATCTATCTATCTATCTATCTATCTATCTATCTATCTATCTATCTATCTATCTATCTATCTATCTATCTATCTATCTATCTATCTATCTATCTATCTATCTATCTATCTATCTATCTATCTATCTATCTATCTATCTATCTATCTATCTATCTATCTATCTATCTATCTATCTATCTATCTATCTATCTATCTATCTATCTATCTATCTATCTATCTATCTATCTATCTATCTATCTATCTATCTATCTATCTATCTATCTA
>JBBPBX010020314.1:0-17552 GCA_038048925.1 Garcialebias charrua | reverse complement strand
ACAGACTTTATAGGAGAAGGGACATTTCAGTGATGAAGAGGAGCAGGGATAGGCCAGCGGAGAGGAGGAAGGCTCGGGTGATGAATGTGAGAGGTTTGAGTACACGAGTGCTTTTTAATGTGAGGCTCAGTCCAAACCTCTGCACTTAGCTCCTGGCTCTGTTCTCCGCCCCCTCCCTGAAGCATCGATTCCAACTAAATGTGCCATTTTTCATCCCGCGTTATGAAGAGACTCCAGCCAGCTGTCCATAAATCACCACGATGGTCTCCTTGGTGAAGGAGAAGATCCAGGATGTGGCTCTCAGGGACGAAGGAAGATTTTTCAAGGAGAGTTAGTAAAACTGTCACAAAGCAGAGTCTGATCGCTGCCACTTGTTCGTCATTAAACATGAAAAGTCACCACAAAGTTTAAATGAATGGAAGTTTCTGAGCCAGGAATGATTTCTGGTTATTTACAACAATCCAAACTCCATTTAGCTGAAAAACTGTAACAATAAAACTGTTTGTCCTTTTTACACCACCAGAATGTGGAAATAATTACAGAAGTCCCTCGCTTCATCACAATTTGACTTTTGCGGACTGTGTCGCGGTTTGTGAATGTACTGAACGTAGTCTCGTACAAAAAAAAAAAACAGGACACATGACTGTCAACTATAACTCACGTGTTTGGGACAGGACTGGATGTCCAGTAAAAAGTTAACGAAAAATAAAATACTTTAGACAGACGCCGCCATTTTGTAGTTTTCTAAGTCTATACGTACTGTATTCCCACTCATAACAAATAACTAAATTTCCCAGAAGTCAACAGGGCCTCGCTCAGAAGTCCCATTTTCCTTTTGCTGAAAACTAGAGGGAAAGTTTTGATCTGACCGTAAAAAGTTTGGCACATATTATAGTGACTTTGGCGCCCAGCGAATGCAGGGAGCCGCATACAACCCACCGAACCAGACCAGAACCGGACCAGAACCGGACCAGAACCGGACCAGAACCAGACCTCCAGACCCATCGGCAGTGTTGGGTGTAACGCGTTACTTAGTAACGCGTTACAGTAATGACATTACATTTTTCAGTAACGTAGTAGTGTAACGCACTACTTTGAAAATGCCTGTAATGTATTACAGTTACTAACAAAACCTTACATTCGTTACTTGCGTTACAATCAGGACCTTTCGGAGAATAGTTTTATTTATTTATTTTATTTTACCTTTCGGAGAATAGTTGTGGGACGAGGACGACGGAGCAGACCATAGACGTTCTATATATGATATCTATGGAGCAGACTGTCAACAAAGACGTACGCGATGACGTCGGAACGTCATACGTCAACGTACATAGACATATAAAGGTACATAGACATACGGCGATGTCATTTTATGGATGGAAGTATTCATATTATTTTTCTTTTGCCACGAGAAAGGACAAGAACATAAGAGTTGTGTGCAAGCTATGTCTGGGCCACAACAAGACACTGTCTACTGCTGCGAACTCGACGTCAAATCTTTACAAGCATTTACAAAGACAACACGCTAATGCTAAGCTAGTTGCTAAAGTTGCACCTACAGAGGTGCCATAGAAAGTGTCCTGACCAGCTGCATCACTGTGTGGTTTGGTGCATGTACTGCATCCTGCCGCAAGAGCCTCCAGCGCATTGTGAGAGCAGCTGAGAAGATAGTCGGCACCTCCTTCCCCTCACTGCAGGACTTACACAGCAAACGCCTCACTCGGAAAGCCCACTGCATGGCAGGTGATCCCACACACCCACTACACAGCTGCTTCAGACTGCTGCCATCAGGGAGGAGACTGAGGAGTCTCCAGGCTCGAACCAGCAGACTGAGAGACAGCTCTGTTCATCAGGCAGTCAGGATGCTAAACACTCTGCCTGCTCTGCCCCCCCTCCCATTTGAACTGCCTTAACACTAAAACTTTCTCACACATTACCACACAACACAAAGATTTTAACACTGGACTCTGTGTCATCAAACGGGTTATTCACTAAACTCTCGGTCATGTGCTCATACAGTTTGCACTACTTCTCATACTTGCACTAATGTTTGTATTACATCACTGCCTATAATCATAATACTGTTTACATTCTCTGTTTACATTTATTAATACTGTTTACTTTTTTACTACTGCTTACATGTAATTACTACTGTTTACATTTACACTACTCTAATATCTACACCACTGCTGATACATATACAGTGTGCTCTGAACGGTCTTACTTAGGGATGCCCAATGTGCCTTACTGCATATGCCACTTTTTGCCTCTATAACAACATCAACTACTACCTCATACATATACTGTGTACATTAACTCATACGCTGCTTTGCCACTTTGCAAATGTCAATGCTAGAAACCTTTAGTTTATTTTAGTTATACTTTTTATACTCTTTTTTTATACTAGTATGCAAAAACTCAGGACAGTATTATGTTCATTAAATGTTTAATGTTTTAGTTTTAGAGTTGGTGTAAATTTTCATACTCTTATACCACTATGCAAAAAAACTCAGGACAGTGTTAGTTTTACTATTTTATGCTTATGTCTATTATTATATGTTTCAGTGTTTCAATGTTTAGATGTTTACTGTTGCACCGAGGGACTGAGAGAAACGCAATTTCGGTCCTGTGTATGTCCTGTACAGTACATATTGCAGATCTGACAATAAAGTTGACTTTGACTTGACTTTGACTAAAGAGCCGCAGAGGGAAGGTGCAAGTTTGATGCCGCCACCGTTTAAGCAGGCTCGGCTTGAATTTCACCGCCAGGCAACCACTACAAAGGCTGAGGTAAACAAACTTGTAAACAAACATTTCAGATGTTTTTTTTTTTGTTTTTTTTAAACAGAAGTTTTACATTTTGATATTGTCATACCTTTTGAATGGCACGTTTACATATGCATTGTGCTTGTTATGTAGCACTGCTGTTTTACTTTTTCATCAAAAATGAGTGTCCGAAAGTAATCCGAAAGTAATGTAACTAAGTTACTTTCAGAACTGAGTAACTAAGTAGTGTAATATGTTACTTTTTAAAAAAGTAACTAGTAATGTGTAACTAATTACTTATTTTGGGTAACTACCCCAACACTGCCCATCGGTGAATTTTGAGAGCTGGTAGCTGACCCACGTGGACTTGGAGTGGGACGTGCATAGCCAAAGTTCCAGCGCTCCATTTGGAGCTCACCTGGACCAGTCGCTCCTGTTCTGCAGAGCCTGGTGAGTAAAATTTAGTATACATGCACAGTACAGGTATACGTATGTTGTTAAAATGACGTAGGTTTAAGAGTGTAGAACATTGCAAGAGTGTGGGAAGAGTTTCTAAAGCCTTAAAAATATATAAATACTAAAATAAATATAACATAGCAGATTTTCACTCACTGCTTCAGTCTCTGTTCCACTTCTAGAAGGTCCTTTAAACCTCGAACACCAGATGAAGGAGGTTCACCGTCAAGTTTTCTGAGACCACCAGGAGTTCAAGACAAACTGGAACAAAAAGGTAGAGAAGAAACATTTATTATTCTGAAAACCATCAGAGATTAAAAGAAGAAGAAACATGGCTGCAAGACCCAGTCCATCATCACATAGATGGTGCTCTATCTCAGTGGTCTTCAGTCCTGGTCCTCGAGGTCCCAAGGGTCCTGGTCCTCAAAGCCCTAAGGGTCCTGGTCCTCAGGGTAGTAAGGGTACTGGTCCTCAAAGTTGTAAGGGTCCTGATCCTCAGGGTCTTAAGGTCCTTGTCCTAAAGATCCTAAGGGTCCTGGTCCTAAAGGTCATAACAGTGGTGGGCACCGCTAATCCAAAAATTAGTTCCACTATTTCTAAAGCGCTTATTAATTTATTTAGGTCCGCAATTTCAAAAGCGCTTATGTCTTAGAAAGCTAGCGGAAGCTAATTCTAAACCGCTAGTTCAATTTAACACTTGGTAGCCAGCAGATTTGATGGCAAACTACTTTTTTAAATCCAGCAGATTTGACCATTTCGTGAAACGGTTAAGCTCACGAACCCTTGTTCTATAAAGTCAGCTAAGAAATATATTTTTCCTCAGCAAATAAATAATTGTTTTTACCGTGTTTTCTTGTAAAATCCGTGTGGGCTCGCTTCTGTGGCCAGCCGCCATTTTGAGCAGGGCAAATGAGGCGCAGACGCGTCGCGTAGGCCGCTGAGAAACATCCATAAGTTCACCCTCCATGTTAAAAACTCTTCGTCTGACTCTTCGAAAACAAGCAATAAGGCTGCAGAGTAACACACTGGCTGCTAACTGCTATACACGCTCTCTCTAGCGGGGACCGCTTTTATTTCACGGACCACATCCGGCGCTGACTGGATGTGGTCTGTGAGCAGTCGTCCGGTTGATTTAAGTCAGAGTCAGAAGCCGTTTTCGCATTGACCAGCCCTTAAAGGCCCGGGTGGCCCCGCCCCGCCCTCTAACCCGGGTTCAGCGTGTCCGCATTTTCCTTTTTTTCCCCGGCTCCGCCCTCGTTTTGGAACCATCTCCAACGTGGTTCCATCGGACCGCGGCCCGACGGGCCCAGTTTCACGTCATTTACTGCTCACATTTGATTCGTTGTTTGCAGCAGGGGGCTGGACTGCTTCGTGTAGGGGCGAGACCAGAGGGCGTGACTAGCTGCGTGTTGAGTCATCAACTGCGATTTCGCCAGCGCACCTAAAAACACTCTATTTTCATCTAAAAACTACTTTCGAGTGCATAAAAATGATCGGAAACGTGTGTTTATATGCTTAACTTGCTAACTGTAGTGAAAAAACACATGAAAACTCAGTATTTATTTCGTTTTTTCCACAAATTCGCAACCCGGAAGTCCGCTCGTAAATTTCGCCAGGGCACCTAAAAACACACTATTTTCATCTAAAAACTACTTTCGAGTGCATAAAAATGATCGGAAACGTGTGTTTATATGCTTAACTTGCTAACTGTAGTGAAAAAACACATGAAAACTCAGTATTTATTTCGTTTTTTCCAAAAATTCGCATTCTGAGCTTTTCGGTAAGAACTGCCCACCCACGTCAAGTGAATACCCCACCCACTTCAAGGCTTGCTCTCCGGACAGTGCGCAATCAACGAGGGCGGGCCAGAGCTGGCTCTGGGCCAACCAGAGACGAGCGGGACCGGGGAGGGCCGGCAAATGCGAAAACGGCTTATGTCTCCTGTGGTGTCCCTCAGGGGTCAGTTCTGGGGCCCCTGCTGTTTTCCCTCTACATGCTGCCTTTAGGTCAAATTATTAATCAGTTCAACATTTCTTTTCACTGCTATGCCGACGACACACAGCTTTACATCAGGACTGGAACATCATCATCATCCCTATCTCCGTCTTCACTCACTGTTCTCTCTGCCTGCCTGGAGGAAATAAAGGCATGGATGAATCAGAACTTTCTTCAATTAAACTGCTCGAAGACTGAGGCCATATTGATTGGCACCCCTCACCAGATACAAACATCAACTTTAACAACAATCTCCTTCTCTGGTCAAGACATCCCCCTCTCCACCTCTGTTACAAATCTTGGAATAAAAATGGACTCTCATCTTACATTTGAAAATCACATTAAGCATCTGTTTAAAACCTGCTTCTTCCATCTTCGAAACATCTCCAGACTTCGCCCATCTCTGACTTTTCCTGATGCTGAGAAACTCGTCCATGCCTTTGTCTCCTCCAGGCTCGACTACTGCAACTCCCTGTTTATTGGTATCCCTGGCAAAAACCTTCAGAAACTTCAATACATTCAAAACAGTGCAGCAAGGATTCTGTTGAGAGTTCGTAAATTTGAACATATTACACCCATTCTCCATAACCTCCATTGGCTTCCTGTCACCTACAGAATTCAGTACAAAACTGCTCTCATTACCCATCAATGCTTGCACGGCACTTCACCTGACTATCTAAAGGACATTCTTGCACCATATTCATCCACCCGGTCTCTACGATCACAGAACAGTAATTTCCTTCATATTCCTCGGACCAAATTGAGGACCATGGGAGACCGAGCATTCTGTGTGGCTGCCCCCCGCCTGTGGAACTCCCTCCCTGACGACCTGAGAGCTCCACAGTCACTGGTTGACTTTAAAAGCAGCATAAAGACCTTTCTTTTTAAGCAAGCCTATTCTGCCTCCACATGATTTTATCTTTGATCTTAGCTGATATCATTATTGATTTTACTTGATTTTATCACTTGTTTTATTTTATTTATTTTTTAAGCAAGCCTAATCTGCATCCACATGATTTTATCTTTGATCTTAGTCGATATTATTATTGATTTTATTTGATTTTATCACTTGTTTTATTTTGATCTTTGCTTTGTTGCACTTTGTAGCACTTTGAGATTTTTATTAATGAAAAGTGCATTATAAATGGAATTCATTATTATTATTATTATTATTATTAATATCGCATGGACATCGGGAGCAGTTCCCTTGGATTGGCAGACTGGGGTGGTGGTTCCCCTATTCAAAAAGGGGGACCGTAGGGTGTGTTCCAACTATAGGGGGATCACACTCTTAAGCCTCCCTGGTAAGGTCTATTCAGGGGTTCTGGAGAGGAGGGTCCGTCGGATAGTCGAACCTCGGATTCAGGAGGAGCAGTGTGGTTTTCGTCCTGGTCGTGGAACACTAGACCAGCTCTACACCCTCAACAGGGTCCTGGAGGGTGCGTGGGAGTTTGCCCAACCAGTTTACATGTGCTTTGTGGACTTGGAAAAGGCATTCGACCGCGTCCCTCGGGGGGTTCTGTGGGGGGTACTCCGGGAGTATGGGGTACCAGGCCCATTGATATGGGCTGTTAGGTCCCTGTACGACCGGTGTCAGAGCTTGGTCCGCATTGCCGGCAGTAAGTCAGGCTCGTTTCCAGTGAGAGTTGGACTCCGCCAAGGTTGCCCTTTGTCACCGATTCTGTTCATAACTTTTATGGACAGAATTTCTAGGCGCAGCCAAGGTGTTGAGAGGATCCGGTTTGGTGGCCTCAAGCCCGAGATACACTGAAGCGTCCTCCGTATACGCGCGTATACGCGCATATTTTGTGCGTATGTTTTTGCTGCTATACTTCAGCTCACGTTCTCCTTGTTGTAATATGAGCAGCTGAGCACGGAGGGACTCAACTGAGCTCGCTGATTGGTCACTTGCTGACACGCCTACTGAATTGATTGACAGCCTTTAAGTCAGCTGAAAGTGAAACCTAGTCAGCTGAAAGTGAAACCTAGAGAACTCATCATGAGCAGCTCGCTGGACTTCTGCGGTGTTCTGATACGGTGTTTCTACTATATATGTTATAAAAAGTTCTCTCAGAAATAAAAATAATAACAGGGAGCGCTTTTCCTGCAGCACACAGCCCACCAGGGATATTTAAAACATCGTGCACCCAGGTAGGACCTGAATTCATTCATTTCAATCATCGAGTGAACGGAGGAAGAAGCGGTTACTTGACTTTAGGCAAAAAAACAAAAGAAAAGGCCCGATCAGCGATAAAGAAGGGGAATTTATTTCATTTGTGTAACATACAAAACAGTCCGGCGCCGGGAAGTTTATGGTCAGACACCGCGTATCGCGCACGCGGATCGCGTATGCGTAGTAAAAAAATACTTTTGCGCGTACATGCCCTGAGGGGCTACGCGGGGCTACGCTTTTGCCACAGTGTACGTACGCTGCGTATAGGCGTACCGTGAGGACGCTCGAGTGTATCTCGGCCTTTAGAATCTCTTCTCTGTTTTTTGCAGATGATGTGGTCCTATTGGCTTCATCAGTTCGTGATCTACAGCTTTCGCTGGAGCGGTTTGCAGCTGAATGTGATGCGGCCGGGATGAGGATCAGTTCCTCCAAATCCGAGGCCATGGTCTTGAGCCGGAAAAGGGTAGCATGCCTTCTCCAGGTCGGGGAGGAGGTCCTGCCCCAAGTGGAGGAGTTTAAGTATCTCGGGGTCTTGTTCACGAATGAGGGAAAACTGGAGCGTGAGATCGATAGGCGGATAGGTGCAGCGTCCGCAGTGAAGCGGGCGCTGTACCGGTCTGTCGTGGTGAAGAGAGAGCTGAGTCAAAAGGCAAAGCTCTCAATTTACCGATCGATCTATGTTCCTACCCTCATCTATGGTCATGAGCTCTGGGTTATGACCGAAAGAACGAGATCTCGGATACAAGCGGCTGAAATGAGTTTTCTCCGCAGGGTGTCTGGACTCTCCCTTAGAGATAGGGTGAGAAGCTCGGTCATCCGGGAGGGACTCGGAGTAGAGCCGCTGCTTCTCCACATCGAGAGGAGCCAGTTGAGGTGGCTCGGGCATCTGGTTAGGATGCCTCCTGGACGCCTCCCTGGTGAGGTGTTCCGGGCATGTCCCACCGGGAGGAGACCCAGAGGAAGACCCAGGACACGCTGGAGGGACTATGTTTCTCGGCTGGCCTGGGAACGCCTTGGGATTCCCCCAGAGGAGCTGCTCCAAGTGGCTGGGGAGAGGGAAGTCTGGGCCTCCCTACTTAGGCTGCTACCCCCGCGACCCGACCCCGGATAAGCGGAAGAAAATGGATGGATGGATGGATGGATAAATACACTTTGTTTGAAAATGCTAGCTATTGGCTTAAAAATGTTAGCGCCCAGTGCAATAGGTTTTCTTTGATTACCCCTGGACATTAGAAAAAACTCGTGTTTTCAGATCTTAGCAAGGCATTATGCAAAATTAATCCTGTTTCATATAATCATGTATGATTTTTATACACGCTTGATCCTTGATTTCCCCTGGACATTAGAAAAAACTCGTGTTTTCAGATCTTAGCAAGGCATTATGCAAAATTAATCCTGTTTCATATAATCATGTATCATTTTTATACACGCTTGATCCTGTTCAGGGTCATAAGGTGATTATGCCTATCTCCAGCAGTCAACAAGCAAGAGACAGGGTTTGGCCTGGACAGATCACCAGTTCATCACAAGGACACACTTATACCATTTGCCAATTTAAAATCACCAGTTGACCTAATGGGCAAGTTTCTGGACTGTGAGGGAAAACAGAGCGTATGAAGAAAGCCCTTGCATGCACCAGGAGAGCGTCAACAAACTACACAGCCATGAATAAAGCCAAGGACCTTCTTGCTGTGAGGCGACCATGCAAGACTGATGGCCCAGAATCATCTTTGTTGTTAATACCCCATGCAGATACTTTTATAAAATAAACCTACTTGTAGCTCTCAAGCTGGCGTGCGGACGACACAGTGAGGAAGCTGTCTGTCCTGGGGTTGTAGGCCAGTGGACCAGGCAGCAGGAAACCAGGGAGGAACCTACCAAAGGAGTAGCTATCTTGCTCAAAGAACATCAACATCCCATCCATAGACTGGATGCACAGGGAATGATGACCTGATGGAGAGACAGGACAGCAAGATGGTTCACAATGTGATTAGACCATGACCAGAGTCACTAACACACGTTACTGGTAGTCATTATTTTAGTCACAGGTGCTCACTTTTCCAATGTAGAAGAAAGTGCACGCTTTATTTATCTGCGTTTTTATAAACTGTCACAACAGGAAAGCAGCAGAGGAAGATGTTGTCTTTACCAAAGATGTTCGGTTCAAAATTAAAGAAAAAAAAAAACACAACAAACACAACAAAGAAAGCGACAGAAGCCTAAAAACCTGCCTGTTTGTTTTAAATGATCAGTGTGAAAAAGTTTCTTGCAGTGGAGCAAAAAGCAACAGGAAGTATGTTAGAGAGTCAGAGTCAGAGATTCTTTATTGTTATTCGCACCACATGTGGTCCATGTGGTGGAACGAAATTATGTACACAGGGTCCCAGTTACATCCAACACTAAAATGTAAAAGGAAAAACAGTACCGTAATAACATTTAAACATTACATCGAACAGCAGCATGAACATGAGTCTGTGTGAGAAGATGCACAAATGAACACAGCAACATGAAACAGATCAGCAGCAACATGAAACAGATCAGCAGCAACATGAAACAAATCAGCAGCAACATGATGTGATTTTCCACAGTGATTATTCTGGTTAGATAGTCATGAGTGTAACAGCCTCAGGATAGAAGCTGTTCCTCAGTCTTGTGGTTCTACACTTAATGCTCCTCAACCTCCGTCCTGAGGGGAGTGGGGCAAAAAATATGTGTGCTGGGTGAGTGAGGTCTTTCATGATGCAGGTGGCCCTCTTCCTACATCTGGAGGTGTAGATGTCTGTGATGGTGGGGAGGCTGACTCCAACAGACGTCTGTGCAGCCTTCACCACTCTCTGCAAAGCTTTTGTTTCTGCAGCTGTGCAGCCTCCATGTGACACGTTGATGCTGGAGCACAGGATGCTCTCCACTGCACACCTGTAGAAGGAGGTGAGGACTGAGCTTCTCAGACCAGCTCGTCTCAGCCGCCTGAGGAAGTAGAGTCTTTGGTGGTGTTGTTGCTCCAGCTGAGGTTATCATTCATGTGTACACCCAGGTACTTGTAGCTGGAGACCACTTCCACCGCAGATCCACTTATGTTCAGTGGGGTGTGGGTGTGTTTGTTCCTTCTAAAGTCCACAATCATCTCCTTTGTCTTCTTCACATTTATGTGAAGGTTATTCTCTTTGCACCAGCTCTCCAGGTGTTCCACCTCCTGCCTGTAGCTGGACTCATCATTGTTTGTGATGCATCCCACCACCGCTGTATCATCTGCAAACTTTACAATATGACAGCCTGGATGGGTAGCTGCACAATCATATGTGAGCAGAGTGAACAGGAGAGGGCTCAACACACATCCTTGAGGAGAGCCAGTGCTGAGGGTTATGGTGGAGTAGGAGAAGTTGTGGATCCTCACTGACTGTGGTCTGTTTGTTAAGAAGTCTAGGACCTAGTTGCAAATGGAGGGGCTAAAGGCCCAGGCAGAGCTCTGCGTTCGGCCGAACGGCACTCTACGCGCGCGTTCTGTGCGCGCGCGTTCACTAGCACAGCTCTGCGTTCGTTCTCGCATTAATTCTTGCGTTTTCGCTCCAAATTCTTGACGTCATTTGAGCAGCCACAGCGCAAAGCGTTCGCTGATTGGTCATTTGCTGACACGCCTACTGAATTGATTGACAGGTCGAGGGGAGAGAAAAAAGGCGAGCGGGCAGCTTCACACAGCTTCAGCCGCAAGCGGTGTTATATCTTATTAAAAAGTTCTAAAAAATAATAAAATCAGGGAGCGCTGGTCCTGCAGCCCACAGCCCACCAGGAAATATTTAGAACCTCGCGCAGCCACGTAGGACTCTAGTTTAATTAGCTCGTGACAAATTCATTCATTTCTCATCATTTCAGTCATGGAGTCAACGGAGGAGGAAGCGATCACTTGACTTTTGGCAAAAAAAACTAAAGAAAAGGCCAGATCAGGGATGAAGAAGAGGAATTTAATACATTTGTGTCTCATACAAAACAGTCCGGTGCCGGGCAGTTTATTGTGAGACAACGCGCCTCGCGTACGCAGTAGTAAAATTTGAGCTTTGCGCGTTCGTGCCCTGCGGGCTACGCTTGTGCCTCGCGCTCGCACGGCGTCGAGCCGTTTCTTTGTGCATTTGCTTCTAAGAGTTTTTTTTTTTTTAAACAAATCCAAGAGAGTTTAAAAGAAACAAATGTGTATATAACTTAAACTTATTAATAATAACTTGGTGGCACATGCGTTGCTTAATGGAAGCTCTTGTTTTGTTCAAACAATATATGAAGCAACAGGCACCAAAAATGCCATACGACTTTCATGGCTTCTCTTTTATTTCTAACATGGTCTCGTGCTGTGAGGTGCGTTTCCCCTTCTGGCTGAATCTGATATCTCCATTAACACCTTCAATATGCACACACACAAACATACACCTGAGTATAAATGTGCACATGAATGTGTTTATAATGAAAGGCAGGATGTAGGAATTATAAAGCCCTAACACACAAAATACACTGTCACATGCATGGCCATAAAAAAGTGGAGCTACGTGGCTAGAGAACTATAATTAGGCCTCACTGCGCTACTAAAACTCCCACTGCCATCAACTATAGGTCAGAAGGACAGCCACCTACAGAGCAACACACACTTTTAAAATCCACTGCCAGGGATTTAAACAGAAAAAGCTGCACGCTTGTACACACCTATTCTGTGTAGACAAGTGAGTGTGAGTTAGTGATGAGCGGTCAGTCATTCAGGGTGGTCGTTAACAAACACAAGGATTTGGTCTAACACACTGAAACCACACCTCATGACTGCAGGACTGCTGAATGTGGTGTTTTATTGTGAGCCAGCAACAAATGTCAAATTAGATGTAGATTTAGGCAAACTTGTATTTCTGCAAGTGTGAATGTGTAAAAAGTGAAACCTTTTCTAACTGCACACATATATGATACTGTTTCAGTCATAACTGGCTGCTGTATGATTTTTTTAATGTTGAAAGGTAACTGCTCATGATTATAATAAATCCAGTTTACTTTGAATAAATACACATAAAATGCTATGTATTCATAAATTTGAACTCTAGTGGTTTAACATGCGAAGATTGATCTCCACTTTTGTATTAGTTTATCCTTAGAAATGATGTTTTTTTAATGTATTCAAACAGGATTTGTCCCAAGAATTAAAAAAAAAAGTTTCCTTTCATCTGCTCTCTTCTTCAGGGGTCACCACAGAGAACTGACTCACACGAAGACTTGGTGATTGTTTTTATGCCGGACGGACGCCCTTTGTGATGCAACCACAGACCACCGAGCTACCACAGGGGCGGCCGTGGCACAGTGGTAATGGCAGTCGACCCCCGATCGGAAGGTTGGTGGTTCGAATCCCGCATCCGCTCACCATGTGTTGTTGTGTCCCTGGGCAAGACACTTAATCCTGAGTTGCTCCCGGTAGGTCTGGATGGCGCCTTGCAAGGCAGGCTACCACTACCGGTGTATGAATGTGTGTATGAATGGGTGTATGGTTGGTATTGTAAAGCGCTTTGGGGCTCCTCACAGGGGGCTGGAAAGCGCTATATAAATAAGCTCCATTTACCATTTACCATTACAGCCCTCTGTGTGGAGCAGAAAGCTGCTGGTGGGGGTTAAGGGTCTTGCTCAAGGGCCCAGAGTGGGTCAAATGAAGGTGGAGGCAGGTGTGGGTGCTTCACCTTTCCCATCCACATTTTGATGTTGTCAGCCCAGGTGATCTAACCCATGACGTTCCGATCACAGACTCGCCTTCTCTAACCTCTGTGCCACCATTAAAAAAATAAATAAACACAATCTTGTTGTTGAGGCTGGCTGCACACTGCAGCGGACAGAGCCTCACCTGTGTGGGTGACAAAGACACTGTCAGCACGTCAGTGTGTATGTCCATGTCTTGCAGGCCAAGGGTCTTTTGTTTTGCATGGATGTTTGTGCACGCCTTATAGCATCCATTTCTCTGTTTGTGTGCCAGACTTTGACCAAAACCTGTAAAAACCAGTCCGTACATTGGGTTGGAGTGTGTGTGGCCTGAATGTGACCCAAACCCAGAGGCAGCTCAGCTATTAAAGGAGTATTAGTTGAGAGCTGCTATTGCAGTGCCTACAGCACAGCTACATGGCTGCTACTACTGCAGACCACCACACACACAGACACGCTCATGTGTGGGAGCAGACACGTCTTGTATAAACATTCCCACACGCATGGAGGTGTCCATATCTGAGCAAACAATGTGGATGTGCACACAACTTACATTTATAGACAGTCAGCTGCTCTGGCCTTTGAGCCATGACCAACCTATTCTAATCAGCAAACCAATATAAAGTGTCTGTCCCTGTGTTACTCCCTGTGAGCATTTATGTTTGGCTTTTTGTTGTTGTTGTTGTTTGAATGCCTTTTTGAGAAAAAAATAACTATAGTGATACCAAACCTTCTGTGTACAGTATATATTTTTGTCCAATCTTTCTTTTTTAAAACAAAAGGCAGTTTATATTTGTACCGTACAGCTTGACATCCAGCCATAATTAAGCAAACATGAGATAAAAAAAGTGAATGAAAAATGTCTTTAAGATGTGAAGAAAAGTAATAAATAGCAGAGTTCAGCTGGAGTTGTTTTGAAGCAAGACATAATTTATAGCACCTTGCTGAGAGGTGGGAACAGGGAATTCCCCCATTGAGAAGCAATACAACATCCCATTCATTCATGAAGACATGGTTATGGATTATGGACACAATTCCAGAGCCTGCGCTGCCACCTAGAGGTGAAACAATTAGTGACAGGAACGCATCTATGATGGGCAGCAGTGTGCATCATTCTGTGTGTTTACAGGGATTATGTACTGCCAGGAATGATTATCATAGTCAGTGATGTTTGCACTTGTATACCTTTGGAAGAGTTTAAAATTTTGGATCAGTCAATTCAGTTTATTTATATGGTGCCAAACACGTTGTACAAAAACATTCACATACATTTAAAACAAAAAAAAAGCTAATTAGAAAAATTATCTAATTAAAGAAGCCAGGAGATTGGATCGAATCTTCACTTGGTCACAGTCTGAGCAAGCACAAAGACAACAGTGGAAAGGAAAAACTCCCTTTACACGGGAAGAAATCTCCTGCAGAACCAGGCGAAGGACGAGCAGCCATCAGACTATGGAGAGTTAGTGGTAGCTTTGCTTTAGGTTTATGAATAAAAATATAGTTTAAATGACTAGTAAAGTAAATTATTTGATGTACCGTATTTTCTGACGTACAAGCCGCATCAGTCCAAAAAAGCATCACGAAGAGGAAAAACATATTAGACGCTTCGGCGTATAAGTTGCATTTATTATGCATCACCGTGGACCCGTTGCATTTATTTAATGGTCAAAACAGCTTCATTTCAACTGGGAGGCATGGCGCCATCCATCCATCCATCGTAGCCGGAGCAGCTAGCTCTCCAGCGTTCCTCCGCCTGCGCCAGCTGAATGAAGCGAGCGCGCACGGGAGGACTCGCTGTTGCAGTTCTTAGAAATTTAAAGTGTCAGTTAGAAATTGCAATTTGAAAATGGAAAAAAATTACATATATAAGTCGTTTTGGCGTATAAGTCGCAGGACTGACAAATCTGTGCAAAAGCTGCGACTTATACACCAGAAAATACGGTAAAAAGATGGTCCTGGGCTCCATGTCTGAATGGGAATGTGCATTTACGAGGACGTGAGTTTGTTTCGGACCATGTTTGACATCTCCAAGACTTGCTCCACTGAGTGGTATTGCCAGAAAGCACGTGGAGACAAAGTCATATTCATTGGTTTGCAGCATGCACGTGTATTGACTACAGGCTGAGGTATTGGTTTTAATGAGGCCAGGCTGTTCTTTCTATCAATCAAATAAACACACACACACACAACCACACACACACACACACAGGCTCTCTAAACATGGAGTAACTGACGGGTTCATCATGCCAGGCCACAGTGTCTGGCAAGTGCACTCTTCACACACACACACCTTAACAATATCAGCTTTGTTTTAAAAAAGGTCATTTTCTGTACTTTAAAGGGGGTTCCCCATGTCTCAGTGTGCATGTCTCTGCGCGCGTGTGTGTGTATGTATGTGTGTGTGTGTGTGTGTTTTTCCTTGGACGCTGACTACTAGAGGGCTTTCCCCTACTTGGTTTTTCCAGGAGTCCAACTGACTAAAGAAAGACCAGCAACGTGAGACATCTTTTTCTCCTTTGCTCTCATTACTGAACGTTGTAGTGTGATGTTTTTGTCCGATGCTTCCATCACCATTTTCGCCAAAACACACACATACACGCACAGATGTTCACTCATACATACACATCTGTTGCACTTAGGTACTGTATACTTGTAAGGACCCTCACTGGCACAATACATTCCAAGGCCCATAACTTATCACAACAGAATGTCAAAACCAAGCCCTGAGTCTAAACCCAGTTCCTAAAATAACTCTTAAATCAAGTTTAATTTGAAGCACATTTGAAGGTATGAGGACTAACCAAACTCAGTAATATTTTGTTTTCTCCCATGGTTTAAGATCCAAATTGGATTTTGTTTCTAATACTAAAAGTGAAATCTTTAAATTTATTCCTAAAGTGAAGCTACCCAATATATTTAACCTTAACGTAACTTTTCTGGCAAGAAAGTTCAGAGACAGATTTTTTTTTTTTAAAGCAGTGAACCTTGAAGAAAAGGCATTAACATTTGAGATTCTGTTTCAGAAATAGCGCACGTAAAACAACTACCTGTGACACCCCCGAATGTGCCGTACGTCATGTTGCAGGCTGTTCTTTGTAGATTGTGCTCGTAAACCAACTTCAGCTGGTACTGATTCCCATGATCCACATTCCCTGCAGTGCCTGCATCCACAAGTCAAAAATAAAATAAAGAAGCTAATTAAAAAAAAACTTTTGAAAAGTTTATCTAAACACAAATTATGTAAAAAGCGAGGAGTCATCTGTTTACACACAAGTTACAGTAGTTTACCTGAAATAGAGTAGACTGACAGCTTCCTGGGGTGAAGAACAGCCAAGTGAAGAAGGTCTGAACACCTGAAAAATCAGCAAATTATCATTTCAGCGCCAAAAGCATCACAGATGCAAACATTTAAAAACTAAGTATGTAAGAAAAAAAAAAGTTTAGTTTAAGGAATAATGAAATGCATCATTATTGTACCAGAACCACAATTTCCTACATCAATTTAAATGTGATCAAGTTAGTGATCCATTTTTCTTCTGGACGTTTTGCAGCATCTTTCTCGTTCCACAATTTTTGTGCTATTTCAACAAATCAAAATGTTCAGCTCATTCAGGAGACTAGTGCTGTGACTTCTGGTATTGGTGCAACTTTAGCTTTTTGAAATATTTAGCTCTCTGCCATTTTTTCCTCATAGAAAATTAATTGAGCTCATTTTCATCCTTCAGATCTTTAGATCACATTTCACATTTTGTTGTGGTTCAGCTCCTTTCATTTGTCTTGTGCAAATTGAAAAAATTTCAGCTAATTTCAGCTGTTTTGTGCTCCTTTCAGATTCTTTCTGCTAACTACAAAAGTGTTATGCTTCTTCTAATTTATTGCTGCTAAATTCAACTTATGTTCTTTTCAGCTTTTTTCTGCTAGTTCTACTCTTTCTGCTGCTATTTAGCTCTTTTGAATTTAATTTGAGCTTTTTTCAGATAATTCCACTTTTTTATAGCTCATTGCAGTTCTTACTGCTTCCTTCTGGTAGTTTAAGCTTCTTTAGCTAATTTTCAGCTATTTTTTTGTTGCCAATTTCAGCTTTTTTGGCTAATTTCTGACTTTTTTGTTCTCATTTTTGCTTATTTGACCCTAATTCAGCAAATATGTTCTTTCTGCTTTCTTCTGCTAATTTGGGCTTGTTCTTCCATTTCAGCTAAATTACAGATTTTCTTTTTCTTAGCTAATTTCAGCTGTTTTTCAGCAAGTTCTTCTGCAATAACATTGCATTTTCCCAAATGCAAATTCTCTAGTTTTAGTTGGGTCAAATCAATACAAACGTTTTAAAAAATCTGCCCAGCTGTTTGAATAGAACCAGCTAGATGTAAGCTGGTTAAGAGGTCTCTAACAAAGCACAGACCTGCACATGGAAAACTTTTCTCCTCAGATATTCCAGAAAGGCTAATGCTTCCTG